>JAUCBJ010003757.1:0-110167 GCA_032718475.1 Nemertoderma westbladi
CAATGAAAATTCACCCCTCTCCAGGGGGAATTCGACGCAAATAACAGCTGATTATTCTCAAAAATAAAACTGTAACCTGTTCTATTGTGGGGTTAGTTTATTGTTATGTTTAAAATAACTTACCAATGTAACCTGCTCCTTTCCCTAAATTGAGAATTTAACATTGAGGCGGGTATTAATTCGCCAGAGGAGGGATTTGCGTCCAGTTTCCCCCCTGTCTCCAAAGTAGAGTGATAATATGATCGAGTTTTTTCACATAAGTAAAAGACTACGTCAACTCTATCATGAAAGACTGAATCGGCCTATCCTTTTGAGTACCAACTCAATAACATTATTACTCTATTATTACTTTGAAGGCATTTTCACTTTACACAAACTTTTCAGATCATTGCAGGTCGAATGAGCCTGTTCTAAATTATCGAAGGTAATTTGAAGTATATTTTTTTTTAGTGATGTCCATATATCGCTTACCCCTCATATGTTAAGCCAGCATGCACCTTTGGCTAAATATCCCATGAACTAATCATTCCAGTCCTAATTTGAAGGTGTCTAGATACACTAATATAATTGCGGTTCCAATGAGGCTATTCTCGATTCTGTGGCATAATTAGAAGTATCATTTTTGGTGGGTATGCATAAATTGATGTGACGCGATGATGTTGAGTTCAACTGACAAATCCTTTTGTCCAATATATTTTGAAGGTGCCTCTACACGGCATCGATCATTGCTGTCTATTCTTCATGAATCTATTCTTGGCAAGTGGCATAAATATAATAGAAGTATCATTTTTAGAGAATAAGCAAGCATATCGTTTTGACGCGATGATGTTGAGTTCAACGTGACGACGCCTTTTGAGCAATATCTCGAGAAAGTGTCTACTCCCATTAAGTCGATCGTTGAGGTGCGAATGAGCCTAAGATTAGTATTCTACGGGTTCAAGAAGTTGGTCAACACAATCTTATTTGGGGTGATTTTATTTTATTTGGTGTTGAATAATATTTTGCCCCCTTCATGGGGACACACTAGCCCACTTCACGTAGACACACTAGCCCCTTCACGTGGACACACTAGCCCCTTTCACGTGGATACACTGCCCCCTTCACGTGGACACACTAGCCCACTTAACGTGGACACACTAGCCCACTTAACATGGACACACTAGCCCCCTCCGTATAGCACACTAGCCCCCTTCACGGGGACACACTAGCACCCTTCACGGGGAAACACTAGCCCCCTTCACGGGGAAACAATAGCCCCCTTCACGGGGACACACTAGCTCCCTTCACGGGGAAACACTAGCCCCCCTTCACGGGGACACACGAGCCCCCTTCACGTGGACACACTAGCCCCTTTTACGGGGCAGAAGCCGCGGGTAACCAGTAAAACATGTTGGTAATTCCGTATTTGTTGTTGAATGTTGTTTGTGTTCCTGGAGGATACATACACTTGAATCACCTCAGAAGTTCTATATATAAAAAATATATATAATATTTTTAATAGCATGAGGGAGAACGTCTGACAGAAAAAAATATTGATCGACAACTGCTGAGATTGTCAGCCCGATTGAGTAGCTCCTGGTAGTTAAGTCTTTTTCCGCCCAACATTGAAACCTGTGCATTTTGGATGTTGCACATGGTAGCGATGGCGAAAAGCAAAAAAAACATAGAAGTAAAGTTTGTTATTCTAACCAAAACAATAAGTAGTACAGCTAAAAGTTATTTTTGATGATAAAAAAAATATTTTGATGACAAAAAATAATTATTAATGATATAAATTTAATATTAATAGCTGTTTGGGTTGGGGGGTAGGGGCAACTGCAGCACTGCGGGGGGGGGGGGGGGGGGTGGGGGCAGCACTAGTGCTGGGAGGGCTTAGGAGGGCTAAGTCGAAATGATATCACCATATATCATCGCTCGCGTTTCGCAAGGTGATTGATTACGGGCGAAATTAAAAGAAGGTAAGTTACTAAATAAAAAGCTACTAACTATTAATTATCAACATGTTGCAATATGTAGAGAAAATTCACAGAATTCAGTAATTATAAAAATTAGATAAAATAAGAATATATATAACTGCACCACTAAAACTATATTAATATTTAAAACTTATAAACCAACACCAAATCCGTAAGTTACAAACCAGACAATCTAAGCCTTGTAACAAAATCCAATCTCACTCCTCCTTCAAAATTTGACATCATCAATTGGTATCATATCATAGTCATGGAGTCGCTTCAATCAAGTGCATAAGCCGCATACATCTTGAAATCGTAATATACTTATCTAGTCAATCGTGATAAAATCACTGTCTGTCATAAAACGGATCAAGCAGAAATGAAAATCGTGATTGATTTCGGACTAATAGAACCAGCCCGACACAAATACAGAGCCTGTACCAGTCCCTGTCGAAACTGTACCAAAAATTTTAAACATAAAACTGAAGTGTTTCAACAAACCACAGAAAGTTCAATCAATAGACGTATGAAATTATTACATATTTACGGCAGTAATTGCGAATTATTGACAAACCCTAAACTAATGGATTCCCCTTTGTAAGAATATTATCATTCGTTCCAGTTACAGAAATAAATGGGTGACACAAAATGCAAACAAAAGATAGGTAAAATTAAAGATGAACAATATATTCCTAATAACCCAATATCACTGTCTAATGTTCATCTCAGCAACAATTCCAAAATTTATGTGTAATTTGAGGTGAATAAATGGTGTGCAGCAGCCAGCAAGCAAACAATAAGAAGCATAGACCATGGACTCGAGCACGCATCTACAAAGTGTTTAACTACTAACATTTAAAATGTCAAAAAGGTGGACAATTTTATAAAATACAACATTCAGAAGACAATGAAGTTACCACCGGTAATTATTACTTATATACATGGAATTATAAATAAGTTTAACAAGTGAAGTAAAGTAAAATTGACGTTGCTTACCAATAAGTGGTAGGTATTTCTCCGAATGGAGGCTTTACCAGGAAAGTGATTCTGAAAATGGTAATATTGTGAAGTGCCAACCAGGTCTTTATGTGCTGCACTGCATACTGCAAGATCTATTTTCTCTTAAAACCGTCTAAACTCTACGGTTCTCTCATTCAGTATCCGGCCAGGGAGGAAGCGGGGAAAAAAGAACATAGGGAAAAAAAGTTCCCACGAAATATGGTACACCAACAAAAGGTTGCCAAAATTTATTTTTTTTGCAATCTAAGATATTTAAAAAATAAACGATTTTTCTTTATTAATTTCTCCTATTTCCACAAGTTAGGTAGAAAAACTTATCTACGAGCAGAAACGTGATTAGATCAAGTTTGTGTTCCCGCTTCCCACTTTACATTAAATATGTTTCACTTTGTACTGTACCTGTTCTACACAACATTTGGTCTTCACTGTGTTAGTATTTTACGGTTTGACCACTTGAAAAGGCTATTCTTGGCTGTCTGAATGTCGGCAGCTGAAAACTGGCGGTAAGCAACGTCTGGTTCGCAAATTGTTGTCCTATGTTTGCCGTACGTAATCATGAGGGGTCATCCTTAAATTACATAACGCTTTTTGTACGAAACTGGATCCCCCCCCCCCCCCCCCCCCGTCACAATGTGTCACGATAGCTCGGATCCGCCATATGTCACCTCACGCAATACGTTCCAAATTTAATAACTTTATATTAATCATACATAGTAATTCGATGAAATATTTGTTCTTGTCCATTAAGCATTACTCAGCCACTCAGCATACAGCTCAGTTTATTAATAGGCATGGGCCCAAGGCTATGTATAGTCGGACAAGAGGCTGACTGGCTGGGCACCAAGCTGAGAGTTTTTAGATTGGATAATTTACTTGTCATAATTGACTAGACAATTTTGTTGTGTCACTTTTTTTCCGACCCCCCATCCCATATGTCACACACTGTCACGATATGTTGGTACCACCCCCTCCCCTCCCCTCCCGTGCGTTACAATATTTAAGAATGGCCACTTACCTGCGAGCTATTTTACTTCACGAGCACAACTTTAAATATCAGAGAGCATTTTTTTAACACCATCGAAAAATAAGCAAGAAAATAAAATAAATAATAACTACGATCTATATAACTTATATTTATAATGTGATAGTAATATAATAAAGTATATGACATTAGCACAGCAAATGATTAAAAATACACTAAAAGGAAACACAAATTGCAATACAGTTCCTTTACAAACCTGTAACAATTAATACATCCCATCCGGAAAATATCAGAAAATTTAAGAGATTATTTTAACTGCAAAAAACGGATATTTGGACCGACAGATTCATAAAAATCACAATTAATCGCGCTTCTAAATAATGTACACTAAAATGACAAAAAAAGCGATAAATTTGTGAGACACAAAATGGCACAAATATAAATTCAAAATGAATTGTAATCTTTTAGATCTACTTAGAGTTTGGTAGAAGAAACCCCATCCCGAATCACTTGAAATTAAGTAAAGATAATATTGGTAAGTCTATAGTCGGAAATCTCAAAGATTACAACAAGTGTCTACTAAGTACAGCGAGAAAATATGAATTTAGGAAGTATATAGAAGAAAAGTATATACGGTACTTAGTACTTACTTATTCATGTAAAAATAGCATGTTATGTAGTACAAGATGGACCACTGCCTCAGGAACAACTATAAAAACACAGATGCTACATAGTATCAATGGTTGCATTAAGAGATGGTTGGTATAATATTCTGATGGTAAATATTATCTGCAAGCTATGGTTTTATCAATAGGCATATGAATAATAATTACACGTAGCCGTAATTATTAAATAATTAACTTTATATATTAGGATTATATAAGCTTAGTGTATATTAATAAATATTACCCATGAAAGCGTAGCCTTGCCGACTATTGTAGCTCGAATATTGAAGTGAATTAAGAAACCCATTCGATTCTCATTCTTGTTTTTATGTTTTTAAAAGCAGCTAAGCAGTAGGCCTATTGAATACAGATAAATAAGTTGTCAGTCCGACAGCATTGTATAATAAGTAAGAATTAAGTTGGTTAAGGTTATCCGGAGTAGGAAAGGGTGTTTACGTTGTACGTCCATTAATTATAAATAATAATGGGGTAAGATTGGGTTAGCTAAACTGAAACCTGATATATAAATGCTTTCAAAGTAACTTAAAACTATATTATATCTCCAAGCATAAAGGTGGAACATAGTAGTGCACAATCGAGTTTGATATCTTATCTAATATATTATAACTATTTATATAGTATATGGCACCAATCCAATATTTTATAGGTCTAGAAATAACCCTAATGGTTGCAGCTAACTTGTAAAACACTAAACATATATTTAATAAACCGGTATAGCGTTAGAGGCCGAAGCATTCAAGGTATCGTCACCTGAATATTTACACGAATAAAATAAGAAGATGTATGTATCACATACAGCACCCTCTTTATATATATCTAAGTAATATATTGTAAAATAGTAAATAATATATAAATAATTGATATGAGTTAATTTCTGTATGATAATGCTGAACTAGAATAAAACCAAGCGAGCAAAACAAATTTGTATATCAAACCAGATTCGAAATCATTAAGAACACAACTCAATATTTACGCTCAGTTGCAATTAATCAGTTAATTGATTAACTATGTTAAACTTCAACGGGGTTATTCTGATAATTAGCATCCATATGGGGAGATAGTTAAAAACTATTTATCTCGCATGTCAAAACTGATATCAATTATTTATAATAGAATCTCTAAATATATATGTATACCGGTATATATAATTCATCATCACAGCTGCGCGTATATCGGTATGCTAAACTGCGACATAGTCATCATGATAAACATGGATATCGTTATGAGAAACCGGGATATCGTTACGATAAACTGGGATATCGTTATAATAAAGCGGGATATCGCGATAATAAACCGTGATATCGCTATAATATTCTGGGACATCGTTATAAAGCGTGGATATCGTACTATTATAAACTGGTATATCGCTGCACTGGACTGGGATATCGTTATAATAAACTGGGATATCTTTATGATAAATTAGGATATCGTGTTATGATGACCTGGTATATCATCTGTTAATCCTGGATATCGTCTGTCAACCGAGTGATATCGTCGCCCTGCAGGACAGTGGTCTGCACCAAGGGCTCACTGTCCGCCGATTGGCTGCCCTCATGGTAACTGCGAACCCTCGCGGGCCGGGTCTCGTCCACCGGGGCGCAAGCTGGCAGCTCGACCACCTCCGGCATGTAGGTAATCCGTCGCAACGTGGATGAGAGGAACCCGCCCACCCGGTTGTAGTAACTCTGGCTGATCATATCGCCTCCCATCGAACGGCCCACTCGGTGCCGCTTAGGGGTGCGTTCCGTCTCCATTGTAACGCTATCCGAGCGGTGTCGGTTGCGTTGCCAACTCAGTCTCCGTTTCTCAGCCTCCCCCGCTGCCCTACTCTCTCGGTTCTCCTCTTTAACGCGCTCCTTACGTCGTCGTATCTTTCGCTTCAGCGTGCTCTCGTGTGAGAAATCCTTCCCGGTAATGCACCACTGAATGGGAACCCCCACAAGGAATAGAATGGGCCAAATGGCCACTATAAACCAGGTGTACCAGCACAAATAGTCCCGGAAGTTCTGCGCATCCAACTCCCCTTCAGTGTCCAACAGCCGGTTAAATAAAAATTTAACGCTATAAAAACGATTCAGAAAATAGTCCACGGGTATCATCACCATGACAGCACCAATCAGAGCCGTGCTCACGATAGTCATAGTTCGTTGCCATTGCAGTATAGCCAATCCGCATAGCGCAGCGCAAGCGAACATAGTAGCTATGGTTACCCAAATCGTAGGGAAGTCAACAAAAATCTGAGCGATGAGCAAAGGGATTATAGAGAATACGAGGCCGGCCTGGAGACCGTTGAGGAACAACCCGAACCAGGCGACCATGTAGGTGACGCCAGCGAGAAGAAACCCTCCACCCAACGCTATGAGCGCGTTGTACAGAGAGGTGAGTACTTGTTCGCTCTGGGCCACTAGATAAACAACGACGGCCCCCGTAATGAATCCACTCATTAGTAGAACCAGTTTAAACAATCTGTAGCCCGCGAATACGTAGAGGATTCCGACAAAGAAGGAGACGGCTAGGGTGACGACTTCCCCGATCTCGTAGAAGTCAGGGTCCAATGCGTAGCAATCGATAGTGTGGTTGGGTAGGTTGGAGCCAGGCCAGATCGTAACGGCCGCGTTACTGTCTGAGTTAACAGACATTATGGAAGATTTATACAGAAGTCGATTCCAAGATGTACTTCTGAAAATATTATGTAAAAGGAATACACCGGTACAACAAAGTTAGCTGTACCTTTATCAACAGGTGGCGGTGTGAAAGTAATCGTATCATATAGCATCATATAGTAATAATCATAATATTTCGTTAAAACCACAAATCATCATCGACATATTATTTTACAATGTAAGTAATCGCAATCGTATATCATCTGCTTTTTAGCCGTTGCTATGATATTCTTGAAAATAATTTCATAAGACCGTTAGAATATGTGAATATATATATATACAGTCAGATACATACCGATATTAGGCCTATATTATAAATCGTTCTAATCACTGTCATTTACACTTTACACATAGGCCTAATCCCAGGAATATTCTCTTGATTAATATCAATTGACAACACTCTATAAATAATGAAGTTAACCAGATAGACATAAAATAATCTAATCACGTTACATTTTTTATCCAAAATGTATAGGCCTACATCACACAACTTTGTAATATAGAACATTTCAACTCTGGCTTACAAACATGACACAGAGGCATTAATATATATATAATATAGTCTGTAATGAAGTAAAGGCTTTATTTCAAGAAGCTGAGAACAGGAGAAGGGTAACTGTAAATAACTGTCTGGACAATCTAGAAATGTTATTTAGACGATTATTTCCCACAGACCATAGACTTAGTGCTAAGATAGATTCATGCCCGTTTAATTAAAGTAGAAAATATGAAATAAGGCTATGTGTAAAATGTGGCTATTTGTCTGATTGTTAATTAAACAAAAGATGCATTAATAGGCCTACAATACTGCAATAGGCTTATATTTACTTTTATTGTTAATGCAATACCGGTATATCAGTATATAGAGTTAGACACCTGCCTCGGAACATACCGGTATTGCTGATAAGTATCAATACATAATTCTATCTGACCAGCTGACTGTCTGAGTTCAACTCTCTATTAGCGATGTACACTTTTATTTTAACATGTAATAATATTTTAGCGTACCGGTATTTTCATTTCGTTTGTAATCTTATTTTAATATGGTGGCATAGTATATGGTATAGGCCTAGCCTAAGTCGTTTTGTTTTCATTCACTGTTCAACTTTGTCCTGTTTTATTATGAGCCGCAGTTTTATGTATAGGCCTACGCTTCTATGACAGCGGTGTCTCCACCCAAAATAATATATAAATAATAATAGGCCTACTGTAATCAGGTAATTGTAATAGGCCTAATAATAATGCGTCTGGCAGTCTGGTGGGTTGGGTACCAAACTGCCAACGGCTGACCGCGACCGGTAGCCTATGTCCTGATGTCGTATCGTAACCAGTCAGGCAGGTAGGCCTAATGGCTGGTGTAGTAGGTACTGTAGTAGTACCTGAGTACGGTAGTACAGTAGTCACTGTACAGCACTCACTGGATCAGCAGATGTAGTACAGTAGTAGGCCTACTGCTCTGCTGCTACCGAATACCGGTCAGCCGCCAGCCGGTACCGGCAGACCGGTACCGTACTGTAACTGAATTGGGCGAAGAATGCACAACTGCTGAACTGCACAAGCCTTGCAGCCTTGACTACTTTACATACGGTAGGCCTATTACAGTAGTAGGCCTATTACCGGTATGCTTTTCACTTTTGCTTTCGTCATTAAACAACGAACAGCTGATACTACAACAATGAAAACATCACAGCAGAGCATAGCTCAGTATCCAATCGCACGCAATACCAAGGACACCTTTCTGCCTTTGTCCTATACAGCTATAGACACACAACTGCATCATAAGTCAGTAAATGTAAATGGTGACTCTGGACCCCCCCCCCCCCCCCCCCCCCCCCCTTACCGCCAAGGCGTACGCCTTGCTCACCACCCACCCACAATCTCAATAAAGATTGTTGTAGAAAATTAGGGGGGGGGGGGGGGGGGGTGGTTTCATGAAGCCTACCTGAAATACAATAAGACACTTTATTCCATACACATGATGCTTGTGATTTGTGTAGATCGATTGCGCCCGAGCCTATATTTAATTACTAAAACAATCTAGAACATAGTTTTCTAATAATAAATCATTTATTGGGTGCTAAAATTGTTCGTGTTAGTAATAACACGAACTTTGTGTTCCTATTTCATATTTGATTGCAGATTTGGAACCTCTGCAAGTTATACTGTAAGTGTGATTACTGATTCCTAGCTCAGGGCGATTGTAGGGCCTTATCGCCCCTTGCACCTTTATCGCCCCTGGCCCTTATCGCCCCCTGGGAACTTATCGCCCCTCAAATGGTCCTTTATCGCCCCTTGGGAACATATCGCCCCCGGGTCTTTATCGCCCCTGGGTCTTTATCGCCCCTGGTAACTTATCCCCACTGTGACAAATATGAATTTTGAATGGGAGTAGCTTTGGTATTGGTATTGGTGTCGTTTATTTGTGTCATAAGAGTCTGTATCTGGAGGACAAATCGAAGGAATATATCAACTTACTTAATAGCTACGGATTTGTACAATTAATTAATTCACCTACTCGTATTAGCTCCTGGACTACTGTAATAATACCGGTTCAACTATTCAAACTGAATCTATCATAGATCATGTAATTACAAATGTTACATCTTGTTTATCAACATCGGGAACTTTTAAAGTAAACATCGGTACCGGTACATCAGACACCATCAACCCACCTTTACTTGGCTCCAAAACTATTCCTGTTATTTTAAAAAAGCTGATCATCATACGGCATTTCACTTTTCAAATTTCAATATTACAAACTTTCTTCACGATATTCAACTAACTTCTAACTGGTCTTACACTGATAAAAAAGTTGAAAATATTGAAAAATGTAATGTTTTTTTATGACAAACTGAAGAAAATTTGCAATAAACACGTCCCGACAAAACACATAACGGCAAACCGTAAAATTCCGGATATACCGTTCCGGATGTCGGATTCTCTTCTAGCTTGCACCTTACAGAAAAATAAATTATATCGTACTGTAATTATCTAAAATCTCCATCTGGGGCTAACCACAACATTTATAAAAAAAATGCCGCAATAAATGAACTTCCACATTGCGTGCCGCATAAAAATTATACTATCAAACAAAATTTCAGGAAAGTGGAGATAATATTAGGAAAACGTGGGTTTATTATAAACTCTGCCCTGCATAGGAATCGGAAGTCTAGCATCCCAAAACAATTAACGATAAAAACGTGGGTGACTACGTGGCCGACACCCACTTTTTAAACTCGAATTTGTGGAACTCCAGTAGTTTTCAGTGGACTCATTATGTGTTCTCATATAGAGCTTCGAATTTGGGGTAGTATAAGCATTACTCTGGTTGACCTTGAATTAACAACTTCCTACAAATTAATAGTAAAAAACAACCGAAAATGTGGGTTTGCTCCAACGTCCGACACCATCGTATTGACCATATGCTAATCTTGTCATCAAAGTCAGGTACGGTAATTCAATATTGCAATAGAATCAACCCAAAATTTGCTGAATGTGGTGTAAATTGTCTTCGGCTACTTGTTTTCTTACCCGCTCCGTTATAAATAAAAACAATATGTTATAAAATATGTTATAAATAGAGTATATTAAAATCATTAATAATTAAACTGCATGTATACTGACATAGGTAAAATTTGAATAGTATGTACAAAGGTCTAGTGCAAAAAATACGTTAAAATAAATCGAGTTGATAAAAATAGTAAGATTTAAGCTCAGTAAGTTAGGGTATGCCTGTACGCTGTCAAGGGTGGTCTTCCACATTAAAGGAATGCCTGTTCACCACCATGGGTGATCTTCCACATTTAACCCTCCACTCTGTTTCCTAAAGGAATGCCTGTTCACCTCCATGGTTGATCTTCCACAGTAAACCCTTCCACTCCGTTTCCTAAAGGAATGCCTGTTCACCACCATGGGTGATCTTCCACAGTAAACCCTTCCACTCCGTTTCCTAAAGGAATGCCTGATCACCACCATGGGTGATCTTTCACATTAAACCCTTCCACACTGTTTCCTAAAGGAATGCCTGTTCACCTCCATGGTTGATCTTCCACAGTAAACCCTTCCACTCTGTTTCCTATAGGAATGCATGTTCATCACCCTACAGTCTGTTAGAGGAAGTTCGAGAAAGTTGGGGAAAAGTATCCTGTATATAAGGACAGGGGCGATAAAGGACGAGGGGCGATAAGTTCTTAAAAACTCAGAACAGGGGGGCGATAAGTTCCCAACAAAAATGCAATTTATAGGGGCGATAAAGTTCCAGGGGCGATAAGGTCCTGCTTCGCTCAGGCGAGGGAATGAATAGCTGGACTGTAAAATGATAGGCCTAAATACATTAATTTATAATCTATCTACAGGATGGTGTACCTGACTACTATATATGCTGTGTGTCCTACCGACGGCTCTGCCGCATTCTCACCCGCCGAATAAAGTAATCTCAACCGCCTTATAAAACTATAGGCCTACTGTACTGTACATTATGTACCATCCTTGATATACGTATGACCTGACCAATAATAGTCATATTTTCATTAGTTTGAATAATTTTATCGATGATAGTAATTAGTTTATGTCAAGGATTATTATAACCTTTGCGTTTTGACTAATTATTGTCTATTATGTGTCATATACATTGTTAGGTAGGCACAGTATAAGAGGATATTGATAGATATACAGTATTACTGTATATGTATAGAAATGACGTTGTGTTATATGCCAGCTTATCATTGTTTATTATTATATTCAGAACGCTCGCTGACTTTAACTTTCTAAATACAGGACACCTCGATACTAACTTCCAGTATTAGAGAATATGCCAAGAAAATTAATTTGTCAGAAATGTCGGAAATGAATAGGCATGATAACGAAAAGTTGATCGACTACCCGAACGGAATTCACGAAGGAGCAAAATAGCGAGAACCGGTCGCAGTACGACTATGAGCGATGATGAAGATGAATACTAAGTGGGTTCCCAACTGAACATGTGAACATGATGTTCACATGTGAACTGAACAAATGGTGCGCGATGTGCGGTTCTCATTCTGCAAAGGTTAAAGATAAAAAAAAAAAAAAATTATCTTGATCCTTATTTTTTTCGTACTCGCATGGAAAAACGAGTCGTTTAGTCTAGAGTTGACATTTCGGACTTTCAATCAAGAACTACTGGTTCGATCCTTAAAGGATCAGCTCTTTTCGGACACAGTGATTTAAATGCCTCAGCCTAGACCAAACCCAGGCGTTCATCTTGGATTGGTCGTTAAATGGGAATCAAGGTAATTTCGGAAACAAATTGGAAGCATTTACTGTAGAAAATAACCCATGATGGTGAGCAGGCATTCATCTGGGAAACAATGGTTTACTACTGTATGGAAGATTACTACTGTATGGTGACCAGGCATTCCTTGCCTTAATGAGTCTACAAAAATTATCCCATACGAATTCAACAATATACACCATCTTCCAACAACAACCATTTTTAGCAAGTCGGAGAAAAGTCTAATTTTTCCGAACTTTCAATTTTCAAATTATTTAGCACCAACAAGCGGTTAAAATATCCCCATTTAGTAAGATTTAACCATCTCTGTTGGCTTTATTTTTCGTCTTTGGAATGAAATATCGCTTTCATTTGAACCGCCTGTAAATTCCGAACTTGAAAAACCGTTTTAAATTTCAATATCAACATCCGTAGATATTATCAAAATTCAAAGGTATACATTTTGACACGTATCGTGATAAAATTCTAATGTTTTTTTTACTCAATTCTAGAATATTAAATAAACATAATGAAGAAACAAGAGGCAGAATTTATACACTCAGATAATAAATAATAATTAATATTCTAGGAAAAAAGACAGAAAACATTAGCATTGTGTCGATTTACGTCTCAAAATATTACATTAGATTTTTGATAAAATCTTTGGCAATTTTTGGTGAAATATAAAACGGTTTTAGGTTCGAATGTTATCTAGATTACATTCAAACGACGAAAAATAAAGCCAACAGAGATGGTTAAATATTGCTAAATAGGCAATTTCTAACGGATCGTTGTACAGCTAGTAGCTAAATTATTGAAAAATAAGATAAGATAAGTAAGAGCAGTAAGATGACGAGAAACTAAAATTCTTACCAAATTTCGTAGTATTTGATTTAAATTTGGAAAAAATCTCCGTCTTGCTAAAAATGGTTGTTGCTTTAAGGGATATTGATGTAATTATTAATTGTTCATCTTGACGTTCTAAGCTAAGGCAGAAAACGTATATACGGTGTACAGTATATGTTCTCCAAGCTCTAACAAGTACAGTACTTAGGTCATATTAGCATGCGAAGTTTACTTCCAGCAAGTTCCTTTGGCTGTGTGAGGTGGTCTCAAAAAAATTAGCTGCAACAATTTTTTATATGTGTGTCAATAAAGTCGAAAGTTCTTGCAGCAATATTTATAAAATTATTGAAAAAAAATTAAAAAGATTTTATTTTTGTGCTCACCGTAATGTGCAGGTAAACTGTGAATGATTGGGACTGTAAGGTGGATATGGAAAATTGCCGTGTCAAGGAAATAATGCTCGATCCGCACCTAAGGGTGTTTATTTCTTCGGTTCAAACTTACGATTTACGGAGGTTATTTGTATGTAATAACTATCTACATACTTGTGTGTAAAGTTGTAGCACTTTACAGTGTGATGATCCGAGTGGCTTTGTTACACGAACGAACGTTAGTGAGTGAGTGAAAATAAAGCCACGAGGATCAGAACACTGTTAAGTGCTTTGTAACAAGTATGTAGGCCTATGTAGTTTTATTCCAAAATTGTAACATTAAAAAATGATTGTATATATATTATAAGTGATAGAAACTGCACAAATTAAATTAGTTGTTGTATAAATAAATGTAAAAATGACATAAATTATGTTATAAATAAGTTTGCTTATATTTATCGCGGCGTTTGGAGCCATGTTATAATAACATAGCTAGGCCCTACTGGTTATTAATAGCTATACCCCGCCTAGCGTTAGGTAATGCAGTAGGCTGTCAGGCAAATTTACACCTATTGTTTACGTAGTAACCAATGACGGCGTTAAGTAATGTCCACTAAGGAGACATTACTTAACCGACAACACCAAATACAATACTAAATGTACAGGCCAATACAATGCTGTAATGTCCTCCTCAAAAGTTGTAAAGTGCTAAATAACAACTCGCTGTTAATACAAGCGGAGTTGAGTAATGTTACAATTTTGGAATAAACAATTTTACAGAGACATTTGTTCCATTATATTTGCTCCATTGCGAGCTTCATCCATGTTTCTGGAGTGATTAATTTTATTTATATTATTTACACATACTGTTAGTATTAATATATTTACGTCCACCACTATAGGGTATTTGTCAATTAATTCACGAACGTACTGTACAGTACAGTAGTATATGTTGTGGTTGTCACCCGAGGATGGCGGGGAGGGGGGGGGGGGGGGGGGGGGTTAAGCGGGCGAGGCAGGGGGTGGGGGCAAAGTAGTTAATATCGCCGATCGGTGCAAGTGAAACAAGTTACCTGGAACAATGTTGCGCTAGCAACATACAACGGTTTGTAGGAATCGCGCAATAACTAAATGGCTGACAAACAGAAATGGCGGACAAACTGAAAACTTTATGGGGAATGGCCAAATGAAATAATATTTTATTACTTTCAAGTAAGACTGGGAACTAGGAAATTGCATCTTTACTAAAACCTAGATTCAATAACTGCCGGCCTTTGTATCTTTGTACCTTTGCATAAGCGGTGGCATAGCTAAGGCCAACAGGTGGGTTGGTCTATAATAATTACTGTGCGTTGGATGGGTTTGGAACACATGGTTTACCCAAAAGCTACCCAGTAAACATTGTGTACAAGGACGTATATTATAACCAGATCCCAGGATATATTCCGTCTTTAAATATTAATATCATATCTATTTGAATACAAATGAGAATTATTGTATTTATATTACCGTACACGTAGAAAACGGTATGATAAATTAGCATGCTGTAGTATTGTCACGCAGTATTGAACCATCGTAAATTGTTGTTATTGTTATCTCTACAGATCATATTACTTTGGTGAAATACTTCGTCTCTTTTAAAACCAGGTTAGATAATAGAAATATGAAGCACCGTCGTAGCAAAAACAGCCCACACCGAAACTGTCTGTCTCCTGTATGATTTCAATAACATACAATAATTTGTGAATTATTGTCATTATTATTACTATTTAGTGCGATCTGGGAATGGGAATGATTAGAACATAATGAAAGAACAGTTTAGTTAGGCCCGTTTCCGAAGTAGCTGCACATGCAGCTTTGTACTGCTTTTTCTAAAAAGGCCAGCTGCATTGCAGCTATGGAGTTTTTTTGGCATCTATTCTTGATGCAGTTCCTGTTTGCAGCTCATTCGCGAATGGTGAAGCTGTTTGCGCAGCCGGACAGCTGCACACGTTTTATTAGTATACTATTTTTTTAAATTAAATTTATTGTTCTTGAACAGTATACTTTATAATATCCAACGTGTTTTGCAATCAGCTGTGCACGCAAGTCGAGCGTTGTTACAGGTTCCTTCCGATGAAATAATTCATGTATCTAACCGATTTAGGTAACCAGACGATATATTCACCAGACCATCAATCAACATGTGTACCTCATTAATGGTACTTACGAAGAAATTCTGTGACTGTGTACGCCGCGTTCCTGAAGGACATTGCGCAAAGTGCAGAAGCAGAATCGACGGAACGGTAGGTCCTCCTAGAACCGAAGGAATGGTAGGTCCTCCTAGAACCAACGGAATGGTAGGTCCTCCTAGAACCAAAGGAATGGTAGGTCCTCCTAGAACAAAAGGAATGGTAGGTCCTCCTAGAACCAAAGGAATGGTAGGTCCTCCTAGAACCAAAGGAATGGTAGGTCCTCCTAGAACCAAAGGAATGGTAGGTCCTCCTAGAACCAAAGGAATGGTAGGTCCTCCTAGAACCAAAGGAATGGTAGGTCCTCCTAGAAATGAAGGAATGGTAGGTCCTCCTAGAACCAAAGGAATGGTAGGTTCTCCTAGAACCAAAGGAATGGTAGGTTCTCCTAGAACCAAAGGAATGGTAGGTTCTCCTAGAACCAAAGGAATGGTAGGTCCTCATAGAACCAAAAGAATTGTAGGTCCTCCTAGAACCAAAGGAATGGTAGGTTCTCCTAGAACCAAAGGAATGGTAGGTCCTCCTAGAACCAAAGGAATGGTAGGTTCTCCTAGAACCAAAGGAATGGTAGATCCTCATAGAACAAAAGTGATGGTAGGTCCTTCTAGAACAAAAGGAATGGTAGGTCCTCCTAGAACCAAAGGAATGGTAGGTCCTCCTAGAGCGAAAGGAATGGTAGGTCCTCCTAGAACCAAAGGAATGGTAGGTATAGGTCCTCCTAGAACCAAAGGAATGGTAGGTCCTCCTAGAACCAAAGGAATGGTAGGTTCTCCTAGAACCAAAGGAATGGTAGGTCCTCATAGAACAAAAGTGATGGTAGGTCCTTCTAGAACAAAAGGAATGGTAGGTCCTCCTAGAACCAAAGGAATGGTAGGTCCTCATAGAACCAAAGTGATGGTAGGTCCTCCTAGAACCGAAGGAATGGTAGGTCCTCCTAGAACCAAAGGAATGGTAGGTTATCCTAGAACCAAAGGAATGGTAGGTCCTCATAGAACAAAAGTGATGGTAGGTCCTTCTAGAACAAAAGGAATGGTAGGTCCTCCTAGAACCAAATGAATGGTAGGTCCTCCTAGAACAAAAGGAATGGTAGGTCCTCCTAGAACCAAAGGAATGGTAGGTCCTCCTAGAACCAAAGGAATAGTAGGTCCTCATAGAACCAAAGTGATGGTAGGTCCTTCTAGAACAAAAGGAATGGTAGGTCCTCCTTGAACTGAAGGAATGTTAGATCCTCCTAGTACCAAAGGAATGGTAGGTCCTCCCCTAGAACAGAATGACTGGTAGGTCCTCCTAGTACCAAAGGAATGGTAGGTCCTCCCCTAGAACAGAATGAATGGTAGGTCCTCCTAGTACCAAAGGAATGGTAGGTCCTCCCCTAGAACAGAATGAATGGTAGGTCCTCCTAGAACAAAAGGAATGGTAGGTCCTCCTAGAACCAAAGGAATGGTAGGTCCTCCTAGAACCAAAGGAATTGTAGGTCCTCCTAGAACTGAAGGAATGGTAGGTCCTTTAGAACCAAAGGAATGGTAGGTCTTCCTAGAACAAAAGGAATGGTAGGTCCTCCTAGATCCAAAGGAATAGTAGGTCCTCCTATAACTGAATGAATGGTAGGTCCTCCTAGAACCAAAGGAATGGTAGGTCCTCTTAGAACTGAAGGAATGGTAGGTCCTCCTAGAACTGAAGGAATGGTAGATCCTCCTAGTACCAAAGGAATGGTAGGTCCTCATAGAACCAAAAGAATGGTAGGTCCTCCTAGAACCAAAAAAATGGTAGGTTCTCCTAGAACCAAAGGAATGGTAGGTTCTCCTAGAACCAAAGGAATGGTAGGTTCTCCTAGAACCAAAGGAATGGTAGGTTCTCCTAGAACCAAAGGAATGGTAGGTCCTCCTAGAACCAAAGGAATGGTAGGTTCTCCTAGAACCAAAGGAATGGCGGTAGGTCCTCATAGAACAAAAGTGATGGTACTACTACTAGGATCGGCATGCTGCATTGCAGCTGCATTTTTAAGAACGCTGTGCCGGCTTGTCAACAAAATTGCACCGCCACAACTCCCTATCACCCATGACATTTGCTAGATCATCCGCATCTTTAAGGCCAGTGTCCTTTAAGATGCGTCTCAAGAAAGTCATGGGCTGTCCACCATGCTTATTCACTCCATGAGGCTGCCAAAGTACAAGATTATGCACTGGCTGGTCCTCAAGGCGAAAGCAATGTCCTGCAAAGCGGAGGCGATTTTGTTCTAGTGTCAAGCTTGGGGGAACCAATGAGACACCTCCAATGTTATATAGTGTCTGGTTGGAGATGTGTGCATTGTACTTGACACAATGAACCCGGCGTAGCATTCTTGTGAATGTGCCATCCAGAGATTTGGTGTCCTCAGCAGTTAGAGCCCAGCATGGACTCCCGTAGAGGAGTACTGGAACTACTGCTGCTCTAAATAATCGGACCTTAAGTTTCCGATTAATTCTCGGTGACTTCCAAATCCTGGAAAGCCTATTCAAGGCTTCCCATGCCTTTCCCTTACGTATTCGAAGGTCCTCACCTGACTTCCGGATCCATGATCCCAGGTAACAGAAGTCGTCCACATGCTCAAGCATACCATCCTTTGAGCTTACGCTCATCCGATCAGAGACTTGCTGAGGACTTTCAAAGTTAACTGTCAGAATTTTGGTCTTTCTGGAGTTAATAAAAAGACCAACACTAGAAGCAGCATGTTCTAATGAGCTGAGGAGCCGTTGGGCTCCCTCTAATGATTCTGAGAGTACTCCTAAGTCATCAGCAAAGTCTAGATCAGTTAGGTACTTGGCAGGATTTCCTCGACTTCTGGAGCCAGTAGGTGGAGTTATCATCACCCCATCATCATTATAATGATCTAAGGACATGCGTAGAACATAGTCAACCACAATAATGAACAAGAATGGTGCAAGTGTGTCTCCTTGGAGGACGCCCCATAACACTTCAAATGGTTCTGTGTCACCATCAACAGTAGACACAAATGTTGTCGAACCATCGTATACTGATCTGATTGCTGCAATAATTTCATCAGGAATCCCATATAATGAAAGTATGCTGAACATACGTGAGCGAGAGACTGAATCAAAGGCCTTGAAGAAGTCAACAAAGATAACAGCCAGATGCCTGTCTTTCTTTTTTGATAACTCTTCAATTATCCTTCTAAGTGCCAAAATGGGCTCCATGGTCCCACGACCTTTACGGAATCCATTCTGATTTCCACGGAGCAGTCTCTCAATGGGATCCCTGATGCGATTTAATAGAATCCTATTGTATAGCTTTGCAGCAATCGAGATCAATGAGATTCCCCGAAAAGAACCATAGAGTGTTAGGTTGCCCTTCTTGGGAACTGGCACCAACTTATTTGTTTTCATTTCTTGTGGGACTCTTGTTGTTCGGTACATGTCTACTATGATGGGATAGATGAGCTTTAAACACTCAGGTATTTTAAAGACCTCAGGGGGAACACCATCTACTCCTCTGGCACGATTGGTCTTAATGCTCTTTGCAGCAGCCTTCACTTCTGCAAAGAAGATATCGCCAGTGGGAATATCTGGGAGTACAGACTCAGACACTTTTACTTCTGTAAAGTTATCAGGCAATACCCTGTCATTATTGAGGAGCTTTTCAAAGTGGGCTTTCCAACCATTGAGGCGATCGGCTGGTGATTCAGCCTTAACCTGATGTGATGGTAGGTCCTTCTAGAACAAAAGGAATGGTAGGTCCTCCTAGAACCAAAGGAATGGTAGGTCCTCCTAGAACCAAAGGAATGGTAGGTTCTCCTAGAACCAAAGGAATGGTAGGTCCTCATAGAACAAAAGTGATGGTAGGTCCTTCTAGAACAAAAGGAATGGTAGGTCCTCCTAGAACCAAAGGAATGGTAGGTCCTCATAGAACCAAAGTGATGGTAGGTCCTCCTAGAACCGAAGGAATGGTAGGTCCTCCTAGAACCAAAGGAATGGTAGGTTATCCTAGAACCAAAGGAATGGTAGGTCCTCATAGAACAAAAGTGATGGTAGGTCCTTCTAGAACAAAAGGAATGGTAGGTCCTCCTAGAACCAAATGAATGGTAGGTCCTCCTAGAACAAAAGGAATGGTAGGTCCTCCTAGAACCAAAGGAATGGTAGGTCCTCCTAGAACCAAAGGAATGGTAGGTCCTCATAGAACCAAAGTGATGGTAGGTCCTTCTAGAACAAAAGGAATGGTAGGTCCTCCTTGAACTGAAGGAATGTTAGATCCTCCTAGTACCAAAGGAATGGTAGGTCCTCCCCTAGAACAGAATGACTGGTAGGTCCTCCTAGTACCAAAGGAATGGTAGGTCCTCCCCGAGAACAGAATGAATGGTAGGTCCTCCTAGTACCAAAGGAATGGTAGGTCCTCCCCTAGAACAGAATGAATGGTAGGTCCTCCTAGAACAAAAGGAATGGTAGGTCCTCCTAGAACCAAAGGAATGGTAGGTCCTCCTAGAACCAAAGGAATTGTAGGTCCTCCTAGAACTGAAGGAATGGTAGGTCCTTTAGAACCAAAGGAATGGTAGGTCTTCCTAGAACAAAAGGAATGGTAGGTCCTCCTAGATCCAAAGGAATAGTAGGTCCTCCTATAACTGAATGAATGGTAGGTCCTCCTAGAACCAAAGGAATGGTAGGTCCTCTTAGAACTGAAGGAATGGTAGGTCCTCCTAGAACTGAAGGAATGGTAGATCCTCCTAGTACCAAAGGAATGGTAGGTCCTCATAGAACCAAAAGAATGGTAGGTCCACCTAGAACCAAAAAAATGGTAGGTTCTCCTAGAACCAAAGGAATGGTAGGTCCTCATAGAACCAAAAGAATGGTAGGTCCTCCTAGAACCAAAGGAATGGTAGGTTCTCCTAGAACCAAAGGAATGGTAGGTTCTCCTAGAACCAAAGGAATGGTAGGTCCTTTAGAACCAAAGGAATGGTAGGTCCTCCTAGAACAAAAGGAATGGTAGGTCCTCATAGAACCAAAGGAATGGTAGGTCCTCATAGAACCAAAGGAATGGTAGGTCCTTTAGAACCAAAGGAATGGTAGGTCCTCCTAGAACAAAAGGAATGGTAGGTCCTCATAGAACCAAAGGAATGGTAGGTCCTCCTATAACTGAATGAATGGTAGGTTCTCCTAGAACCAAAGTAATGGTAGGTCCTCCTAGAACCAAAGGAATGGTAGGTCCTCCTAGAACCAAAGGAATGGTAGGTCCTCCTAGAACCAAAGGAATGGTAGGTCCTCCTAGAACGGAAAGAATGGTAGGTCCTCCTAGAACCAAAGGAATGGTAGGTCCTCCTATAACTGAATGAATGGTAGGTCCTCCTAGAACTAAAGGAATGGTAGGTCCTCCTAGAACCAAAGGAATTGTAGGTCCTCCTAGAACCAAAGGAATGGTAGGTCCTCCTAGAAACAAAGGAATGGTAGGTCCTCCTAGAATCAAAGGAATGGTAGGTCCTCCTATAACTGAATGAATAGTAGGTCCTCCTAGAACCAAAGGAATGGTAGGTCCTCCTAGAACAAAAGGAATGGTAGGTCCTCCTAGAACCAAAGGAATGGTTGGTGTAGGTCCTCCTAGAACCAAAGGAATGGTAGGTCTTCCTAGAACCAAAGGAATGGTAGGTCCTCCTAGAACCAAAGGAATTGTAGGTCCTCCTAGAACAAAAGGAATGGTAGGTCCTCCTAGAACCAAAGGAATGGTAGGTCCTCCTAGAATCAAATGAATGGTAGGTCCTCCTAGAACCAAAGGAATGGTAGGTCCTCCTATAACTGAATGAATGGCAGGTCCTCCTAGAACCAAAGGAATGGTAGGTCCTCCTAGAACCAAAGGAATGGTAGGTCCTCCTAGAACCAAAGGAATGGTAGGTCCTGCTATAACTGAATGAATGGTAGGTCCTCCTAGAACCAAAGGAATGGTAGGTCCTCCTAGAACCAAAGGAATGGTAGGTCCTCCTATAACTGAATGAATGGTAGGTCCTCCTAGAACCAAAGGAATGGTAGGTCCTCCTAGAACCAAAGGAATGGTAGGTCCTCCTAGAACCAAAGGAATGGTAGGTCCTCCTAGAACAAAAGGAATGGTAGGTCCTCCTAGAACCAAAGGAATGGTTTGTGTAGGTCCTCCTAGAACCAAAGGAATGGTAGGTCCTGCTATAACTGAATGAATGGTAGGTCCTCCTAGAACCAAAGGAATGGTAGGTCCTCCTAGAACCAAAGGAATGGTAGGTCCTCCTATAACTGAATGAATGGTAGGTCCTCCTAGAACCAAAGGAATTGTAGGTCTTCCTAGAACCAAAGGAATGGTAGGTCCTCCTAGAACCAAATGAATTGTAGGTCCTCCTAGAACCAAAGGAATGGTAGGTCCTCATAGAACAAAAGTGATGGTAGGTCCTTCTAGAACAAAAGGAATGGTAGGTCCTCCTAGAACCAAAGGAATGGTAGGTCCTCCTAGAATCAAAGGAATGGTAGGTCCTCCTAGAACCAAAGGAATGGTAGGTCCTCCTATAACTGAATGAATGGTAGGTCCTCCTAGAACCAAAGGAATGGTAGGTCCTCCTAGAACCAAAGGAATGGTAGGTCCTCCTAGAACCAAAGGAATGGTAGGTCCTGCTATAACTGAATGAATGGTAGGTCCTGCTAGAACAAAATGAATGGTAGGTCCTCCTAGAAAAAAGGAATGGTAGGTCCTCCTAGAACCAAAGGAATGGTAGGTCCTGCTATAACTGAATGAATGGTAGGTCCTCCCAGAACCAAAGGAATGGTAGGTCCTCCTAGAACCAAAGGAATGGTAGGTCCTCCTATAACTGAATGAATGGTAGGTCCTCCTAGAACCAAAGGAATGGTAGGTCCTCCCCTAGAACAGAATGAATGGTACGTCCTCCTAGAACCAAAGGAATGGTAGGTACTCATAGAATCGAAAGAACGGTAGTTCCCCTAGAACAAAAGGAATGGTAGGTTCCCCTAGAACAAAAGGAATGATAGGTCCTCCTAGAACCAAAGGAATGGTAGGTCCTCCAAGAAGAAAAGGAATGGTAGGTCCTCCTAGAACCAAAGGAATGGTAGGTTCTCCTATTACTGAATGAGTGGTAGGTTCTCCTAGAACCAAAGGAATGGTAGGTCCTCCTAGAACTGAAGGAATGGTAGGTCCTCCTAGAACTGAAGGAATGGTAGGTCCTCCTAGAACTGAAGGAATGGTAGGTCCTCCTAGAACTGAAGGAATGGTAGGTCCTCCTAGAACTGAAGGAATGGTAGGTCCTCCTAGAACTGAAGGAATGGTAGGTCCTCCTAGAACAAAAGGAATGGTAGGTCTTCCTAGAACCAAAGGAATGGTAGGTCCTCCTAGAACTGAAGGAATGGTAGGTCCTCCTAGAACCAAAGGAATGGTAGGTTTTCCTAGAACCAGAGGAATGGTAGGTCGTCCTGTAACTGAAGGAATGGTAGGTCCTCCTTGAACTGAAAGAATGGTAGGTCCTCCTAGAACAAAAGGAATGGTAGGTCCTCCTAGAACTGAAGGAATGGTAGGTCCTCCTAGAACCAAAGGAATGGTTTGTGTAGGTCCTCCTAGAACCAAAGGAATGGTAGGTCCTGCTATAACTGAATGAATGGTAGGTCCTCCTAGAACAAAAGGAATGGTAGGTCCTCCTAGAACTGAAGGAATGGTAGGTCCTCCTAGAACCAAAGGAATGGTAGGTTTTCTTAGAACCAGAAGAATGGTAGGTCGTCCTGTAACTGAAGGAATGGTAGGTCCTCCTTGAACTGAAAGAATGGTAGGTCCTCCTAGAACAAAAGGAATGGTAGGTCCTCCTAGAACTGAAGGAATGGTAGGTCCTCCTAGAACCAAAGGAATGGTTTGTGTAGGTCCTCCTAGAACCAAAGGAATGGTAGGTCCTGCTATAACTGAATGAATGGTAGGTCCTCCTAGAACCAAAGGAATGGTAGGTCCTCCTATAACTGAATGAATGGTAGGTCCTCCTAGAACCAAAGGAATTGTAGGTCTTCCTAGAACCAAAGGAATGGTAGGTCCTCCTAGAACCAAATGAATTGTAGGTCCTCCTAGAACCAAGGAATGGTAGGTCCCCATAGAACAAAAGTGATGGTAGGTCCTTCTAGAACAAAAGCAATGGTAGGTCCTCCTAGAACCAAAGGAATGGTAGGTCCTCCTAGAATCAAAGGAATGGTAGGTCCTCCTAGAACCAAAGGAATGGTAGGTCCTCCTAGAACAAAAGGAATGGTAGGTCCTCCTAGAACTGAAGGAATGGTAGGTCCTCCTAGAACCAAAGGAATGGTTTGTGTAGGTCCTCCTAGAACCAAAGGAATGGTAGGTCCTGCTATAACTGAATGAATGGTAGGTCCTCCTAGAACCAAAGGAATGGTAGGTCCTCCTATAACTGAATGAATGGTAGGTCCTCCTAGAACCAAAGGAATTGTAGGTCTTCCTAGAACCAAAGGAATGGTAGGTCCTCCTAGAACCAAATGAATTGTAGGTCCTCCTAGAACCAAAGGAATGGTAGGTCCTCATAGAACAAAAGTGATGGTAGGTCCTTCTAGAACAAAAGCAATGGTAGGTCCTCCTAGAACCAAAGGAATGGTAGGTCCTCCTAGAATCAAAGGAATGGTAGGTTCTCCTAGAACCAAAGGAATGGTAGGTTATCCTAGAACCAAAGGAATGGTAGGTACTCCTATAACTGAATGAATGGTAGGTCCTCCTAGAACCAAAGGAATGGTAGGTCCTCCTAGAACCAAAGGAATGGTAGGTCCTCCTAGAACCAAAGGAATGGTAGGTTCTGCTATAACTGAATGAATGGTAGGTCCTCCTAGAACAAAATGAATGGTAGGTCCTCCTAGAACCAAAGGAATGGTAGGTCCTCCTAGAACCAAAGGAATGGTAGGTCCTGCTATAACTGAATGAATGGTAGGTCCTCCCAGAACCAAAGGAATGGTAGGTCCTCCTAGAACCAAAGGAATGGTAGGTCCTCCCAGAACCAAAGGAATGGTAGGTCCTCCTAGAACCAAAGGAATGGTAGGTCCTCCTATAACTGAATGAATGGTAGGTCCTCCTAGAACCAAAGGAATGGTAGGTCCTCCCCTAGAACAGAATGAATGGTACGTCCTCCTAGAACCAAAGGAATGGTAGGTACTCATAGAATCGAAAGAACGGTAGTTCCCCCTAGAACAAAAGGAATGGTAGGTTCCCCTAGAACAAAAGGAATGGTAGGTCCTCCTAGAACCAAAGGAATGGTAGGTCCTCCAAGAAGAAAAGGAATGGTAGGTCCTCCTAGAACCAAAGGAATGGTAGGTTCTCCTATTACTGAATGAGTGGTAGGTTCTCCTAGAACCAAAGGAATGGTAGGTCCTCCTAGAACTGAAGGAATGGTAGGTCCTCCTAGAACTGAAGGAATGGTAGGTCCTCCTAGAACTGAAGGAATGGTAGGTCCTCCTAGAACTGAAGGAATGGTAGGTCTTCCTAGAACTGAAGGAATGGTAGGTCCTCCTAGAACTGAAGGAATGGTAGGTCCTCCTAGAACAAAAGGAATGGTAGGTCTTCCTAGAACCAAAGGAATGTTAGGTCCTCCTAGAACTGAAGGAATGGTAGGTCCTCCTAGAACCAAAGGAATGGTAGGTCCTCCTAGAACTGAAGGAATGGTAGGTCGTCCTGTAACTGAAGGAATGGTAGGTCCTCCTTGAACTGAAAGAATGGTAGGTCCTCCTAGAACAAAAGGAATGGTAGGTCCTCCTAGAACTGAAGGAATGGTAGGTCTTCCTAGAACCAAAGGAATGGTAGGTCCTCCTAGAACCAAAGGAATGGTAGGTCCTCCTAGAACGGAAAGAATGGTAGGTCCTCCTAGAACCATAGGAATGGTAGGTCCTCCTAGAACCAAAGGAATGGTAGGTTTTCTTAGAACCAGAGGAATGGTAGGTCGTCCTGTAACTGAAGGAATGGTAGGTCCTCCTTGAACTGAAAGAATGGTAGGTCCTCCTAGAACAAAAGGAATAGTAGGTCCTCCTAGAACTGAAGGAATGGTAGGTCCTCCTAGAACTGAAGGAATGGTAGGTCCTCCTAGAACCAAAGGAATGGTAGGTTTTCCTAGAACCAGAGGAATGGTAGGTCGTCCTGTAACTGAAGGAATGGTAGGTCCTCCTTGAACTGAAAGAATGGTAGGTCCTCCTAGAACAAAAGGAATGGTAGGTCCTCCTTGAACTGAAAGAATGGTAGGTCCTCCTAGAATCAAAGGAATGGTAGGTCATCCTAGAACCAAAGGAATGGTAGGTCCTCCAAGAACAAAAGGAATGGTAGGTCTTCCTAGAACCAAAGGAATGGTAGGTCCTCCTAGAACTGAAGGAATGGTAGGTCCTCCTAGAACCAAAGGAATGGTAGGTTTTCCTAGAACCAGAGGAATGGTAGGTCGTCCTGTAACTGAAGGAATGGTAGGTCCTTCTTGAACTGAAAGAATGGTAGGTCCTCCTAGAACAAAAGGAATGGTAGGTCCTCCTAGAACTGAAGGAATGGTAGGTCCTCCTTGAACTGAAAGAATGGTAGGTCCTCATAGAATCAAAGCAATGGTAGGTTTTCCTAGAACCAGAGGAATGGTAGGTCGTCCTGTAACTGAAGGAATGGTAGGTCCTTCTTGAACTGAAAGAATGGTAGGTCATCCTAGAACAAAAGGAATGGTAGGTCCTCCTAGAACTGAAGGAATGGTAGGTCCTCCTTGAACTGAAAGAATGGTAGGTCCTCATAGAATCAAAGCAATGGTAGGTTTTCCTAGAACCAGAGGAATGGTAGGTCGTCCTGTAACTGAAGGAATGGTAGGTCCTTCTTGAACTGAAAGAATGGTAGGTCCTCCTAGAACAAAAGGAATGGTAGGTCCTCCTAGAACTGAAGGAATGGTAGGTCCTCCTTGAACTGAAAGAATGGTAGGTCCTCATAGAATCAAAGCAATGGTAGGTTTTCCTAGAACCAGAGGAATGGTAGGTCGTCCTGTAACTGAAGGAATGGTAGGTCCTTCTTGAACTGAAAGAATGGTAGGTCATCCTAGAACAAAAGGAATGGTAGGTCCTCCTAGAACTGAAGGAATGGTGTCCTCCTACAACCGAAGGAATGATAGATCCTCCTAGAACTGAAGGAATGGTAGCACCTTGTTACACGTTTGTGGCTCGCCCCTCAACACAATGTAATGGAATAGAAAAACTGTAGACAAGAAATTTGTTTAATTTAAATATTTCAACTTTTGTAGATTAGTGACAATAAAAAAACTGCAAAAACCTACGCTATATCTCTATCTAATGTTCGCTGAAATGCAGGTAGTGACAGCATTGGGTAAGACTTGGCATCCGAGTCATTTCAACTGCGTTCATTGTGACAACGAATTGGGAACGCAGAACTTCTTCGAGAAAGAAGGCAAACCATACTGCGAGAACGATTACCATCAGTTGTTCTCGCCTCGTTGCAACTACTGTAATCAACCAATCAAAGATGTAAGTTAATTAACTCCAAAATAATTGTTAGTAATGTGATATATGTTGGTTATTTGGTATGGTACACGGGAAAGGATGATGCTTGCTTAAATAATAGAAGACACAGAACACTCATATGAATGATGCAATAATATGTTACGCAAACAGGGTGTGAAAAGAGGTTTCAATATATAGTAAATGGATTTATAGGACCAATTAACATTCTAATGTAGCGCGGATTTTGGTTGGACATAAACATTTGCAAAGCAGTGCCAGACGACAGCCAATTTGCAGGGAACAATTTGTAATTAGCTATTTTGTTGATATTATTAGTAAATAGGGGATGTTTCTTTGTTGGGGCTTACTATATTTCCCCATATGCTCTTACTCTTTCCCAGAAGAGCCTTTATTATATATAACATGCAAACACAATCTAAACAAATATAGTGTGATAGATAATCCGTGTAACATACAAACACAATATAAACAAATATAGTGTGATAGATAATCCGTATAACATACAAACACAATCTAAACAAATATAGTGTGATAGATAATCCGTATAACATACAAACACAATCTAAACAAATATAGTGTGATAGATAAATCCGTGTAACATACAAACACAATATAAACAAATATAGTGTGATAGATAATCCGTATAACATACAAACACAATATAAACAAATATAGTGTGATAGATAATCCGTATAACATACAAACACAATATAAACAAATATAGTGTGATAGATAATCCGTGTAACATACAAACACAATATAAACAAATATAGTGTGATAGATAATCCGTGTAACATACAAACACAATATAAACAAATATAGTGTGATAGATAATCCGTATAACATACAAACACAATATAACCAAAGTGTGATAGATAATCCGTATAACATACAAATACAATATAAACAAATATAGTGTGATAGATAATCCGTGTAACATACAAACACAATATAAACAAATATAGTGCGATAGATAATCCGTGTAACATACAAACACAATATAAACAAATATAGTGTGATAGATAATCCGTGTAACATACAAACACAATATAAACAAATATAGTGTGATAGATAATCCGTGTAACATACAAACACAATATAAACAAATATAGTTTGATAGATAATCCGTATAACATACAAACACAATATAACCAAAGTGTGATAGATAATCCGTATAACATACAAACACAATATAAACAAATATAGTGTGATAGATAATCCGTATAACATACAAACACAATATAAACAAATATAGTGTGATAGATAATCCGTGTAACATACAAACACAATATAAACAAATATAGTGTGATAGAAAATCCGTATAACATACAAACACAATATAAACAAATATAGTTTGATAGATAATCCGTATAACATGCAAACACAATATAAACAAATATAGAGTGATAGATAATCCGTATAACATACAAACACAATATAAACAAATATAGTGTGATAGATAATCCGTGTAACATACAAACACAATATAAACAAATATAGTGTGATAGAAAATCCGTATAACATACAAACACAATATAAACAAATATAGTGTGATAGATAATCCGTGTAACATACAAACACAATATAAACAAATATAGTGTGATAGATAATCCGCATAACATACAAACACAATATAAACAAATATAGTGTGATAGATAATCCGTGTAACATACAAACACAATATAAACAAATATAGTGTGATAGATAATCCGCAATATAAACAAATATAGTGTGATAGATAATCCGTATAACATACAAACACAATATAAACAAATATAGTGTGATTGATAATCCGTATAACATACAAACACAATATAAACAAATATAGTGTGATAGAAAATCCGTGTAACATACAAACACAATATAAACAAATATAGTGTGATAGATAATCCGTGTAACATACAAACACAATATAAACAAATATAGTGCGATAGATAATCCGTATAACATACAAACACAATATAAACAAATATAGTGTGATAGATAATCCGTATAACATACAAACACAATATAAACAAATATAGTGTGATAGAAAATCCGTATAACATACAAACACAATATAAAAAAATATAGTGTGATTGATAATCCGTATAACATACAAACACAATATAAACAAATATAGTGTGATAGAAAATCCGTGTAACATACAAACACAATATAAACAAATATAGTGTGATAGATAATCCGTGTAACATACAAACACAATATAAACAAATATAGTGTGATAGAAAATCCGTGTAACATACAAACACAATATAAACAAATATAGTGTGAAAGATAATCCGCATAACATACAAACACAATATAAACAAATATAGTGTGATAGATAATCCGTGTAACATACAAACACAATATAAATAAATATAGTGTGATAGATAATCCGTGTAACATACAAACACAATATAAACAAATATAGTGTGATAGATAATCCGTATAACATACAAACACAATATAAACAAATATAGTGTGATAGATAATCCGTGTAACATACAAACACAATATAACCAAAGTGTGATAGATAATCCGTATAACATACAAACACAATATAAACAAATATAGTTTGATAGATAATCCGTATAACATACAAACACAATATAAACAAATATAGTGTGATAGATAATCCGTATAACATACAAACACAATATAAACAAATATAGTTTGATAGATAATCCGTATAACATACAAACACAATATAAACAAATATAGTGTGATAGATAATCCGTATAACATACAAACACAATATAAACAAATATAGTGTAATAGATAATCCGTGTAACATACAAACACAATATAAACAAATATAGTTTGATAGATAATCCGTATAACATACAAACACAATATAAACAAATATAGTGTGATAGAAAATCCGTATAACATACAAACACAATATAAACAAATATAGTGTGATAGATAATCCGTATAACATACAAACACAATATAAACAAATATAGTTTGATAGATAATCCGTATAACATACAAACACAATATAAACAAATATAGTGTGATAGATAATCCGTATAACATACAAACACAATATAAACAAATATAGTGTGATAGATAATCCGTATAACATACAAACACAATATAAACAAATATAGTGTGATAGATAATCCGTGTAACATACAAACACAATATAAACAAATATAGTGTGATAGATAATCCGTATAACATACAAACACAATATAAACAAATATAGTGTAATAGATAATCCGTGTAACATACAAACACAATATAAACAAATATAGTTTGATAGATAATCCGTATAACATACAAACACAATATAAACAAATATAGTGTGATAGAAAATCCGTATAACATACAAACACAATATAAACAAATATAGTGTGATAGATAATCCGTATAACATACAAACACAATATAAACAAATATAGTTTGATAGATAATCCGTATAACATACAAACACAATATAAACAAATATAGTGTGATAGATAATTTGTATAACATACAAACACAATATAAACAAATATAGTGTGATAGATAATCCGTATAACATACAAACACAATATAAACAAATATAGTGTGATAGATAATCCGTATAACATACAAACACAATATAAACAAATATAGTGTGATAGATAATCCGTATAACATACAAACACAATATAAACACAATATAAACAAATATAGTGTGATAGATAATCCGTATAACATACAAACACAATATAAACAAATATAGTGTGATAGATAATCCGTATAACATACAAACACAATATAAACAAATATAGTGTGATAGAAAATCCGAATAACATACAAACACAATATAAACAAATATAGTGTGATAGATAATCCGTGTAACATACAAACACAATATAAACAAATATAGTGTGATAGATAATCCGTATAACATACAAACACAATATAAACAAATATAGTGTGATAGAAAATCCGTATAACATACAAACACAATATAAACAAATATAGTGTGATAGAAAATCCGTATAACATACAAACACAATATAAACAAATATAGTGTGATAGAAAATCCGTATAACATACAAACACAATATAAACAAATATAGTGTGATAGATAATCCGCATAACATACAAACACAATATAAACAAATATAGTGTGATAGATAATCCGTGTAACATACAAACACAATATAAACAAATATAGTGTGATAGAAAATCCGTATAACATACAAACACAATATAAACAAATATAGTGTGATAGATAATCCGCATAACATACAAACACAATATAAACAAATATAGTGTGATAGATAATCCGTGTAACATACAAACACAATATAAACAAATATAGTGTGATAGATAATCCGTGTAACATACAAACACAATATAAACAAATATAGTGTGATAGATAATCCGTATAACATACAAACACAATATAAACAAATATAGTTTGATAGATAATCCGTATAACATACAAACACAATATAAACAAATATAGTGTGATAGATAATCCGTATAACATACAAACACAATATAAACAAATATAGTGTAATAGATAATCCGTGTAACATACAAACACAATATAAACAAATATAGTTTGATAGATAATCCGTATAACATACAAACACAATATAAACAAATATAGTGTGATAGAAAATCCGTATAACATACAAACACAATATAAACAAATATAGTGTGATAGATAATCCGTATAACATACAAACACAATATAAACAAATATAGTTTGATAGATAATCCGTATAACATACAAACACAATATAAACAAATATAGTGTGATAGATAATCCGTATAACATACAAACACAATATAAACAAATATAGTGTGATAGATAATCCGTATAACATACAAACACAATATAAACAAATATAGTGTGATAGATAATCCGTGTAACATACAAACACAATATAAACAAATATAGTGTGATAGATAATCCGTATAACATACAAACACAATATAAACAAATATAGTGTAATAGATAATCCGTGTAACATACAAACACAATATAAACAAATATAGTTTGATAGATAATCCGTATAACATACAAACACAATATAAACAAATATAGTGTGATAGAAAATCCGTATAACATACAAACACAATATAAACAAATATAGTGTGATAGATAATCCGTATAACATACAAACACAATATAAACAAATATAGTTTGATAGATAATCCGTATAACATACAAACACAATATAAACAAATATAGTGTGATAGATAATCCGTATAACATACAAACACAATATAAACAAATATAGTGTGATAGATAATCCGTATAACATACAAACATAATATAAACAAATATAGTGTGATAGATAATCCGTATAACATACAAACACAATATAAACAAATATAGTGTGATAGATAATCCGTATAACATACAAACACAATATAAACACAATATAAACAAATATAGTGTGATAGATAATCCGTATAACATACAAACACAATATAAACAAATATAGTGTGATAGATAATCCGTATAACATACAAACACAATATAAACAAATATAGTGTGATAGATAATCCGTATAACATACAAACACAATATAAACAAATATAGTGTGATAGATAATCCGTATAACATACAAACACAATATAAACAAATATAGTTTGATAGATAATCCGTATAACATACAAACACAATATAAACAAATATAGTGTGATAGATAATCCGTGTAACATACAAACACAATATAAACAAATATAGTGTGATAGAAAATCCGTATAACATACAAACACAATATAAACAAATATAGTGTGATAGATAATCCGTGTAACATACAAACACAATATAAACAAATATAGTGTGATAGATAATCCGTATAACATACAAACACAATATAAACAAATATAGTGTGATAGAAAATCCGTATAACATACAAACACAATATAAACAAATATAGTGTGATAGAAAATCCGTATAACATACAAACACAATATAAACAAATATAGTGTGATAGAAAATCCGTATAACATACAAACACAATATAAACAAATATAGTGTGATAGATAATCCGCATAACATACAAACACAATATAAACAAATATAGTGTGATAGATAATCCGTGTAACATACAAACACAATATAAACAAATATAGTGTGATAGAAAATCCGTATAACATACAAACACAATATAAACAAATATAGTGTGATAGATAATCCGCATAACATACAAACACAATATAAACAAATATAGTGTGATAGATAATCCGTGTAACATACAAACACAATATAAACAAATATAGTGTGATAGATAATCCGTGTAACATACAAACACAATATAAACAAATATAGTGTGATAGATAATCCGTATAACATACAAACACAATATAACCAAAGTGTGATAGATAATCCGTATAACATACAAACACAATATAAACAAATATAGTGTGATAGAAAATCCGTATAACATACAAACACAATATAAACAAATATAGTGTGATAGATAATCCGTGTAACATACAAACACAATATAAACAAATATAGTGTGATAGATAATCCGTATAACATACAAACACAATATAACCAAAGTGTGATAGATAATCCGTATAACATACAAACACAATATAACCAAAGTGTGATAGATAATCCGTATAACATACAAACACAATATAAACAAATATAGTGTGATAGAAAATCCGTATAACATACAAACACAATATAAACAAATATAGTGTGATAGATAATCCGTGTAACATACAAACACAATATAAACAAATATAGTTTGATAGATAATCCGTATAACATACAAACACAATATAAACAAATATAGTTTGATAGATAATCCGTATAACATACAAACACAATATAAACAAATATAGTGTGATAGATAATCCGTATAACATACAAACACAATATAAACAAATATAGTGTGATAGATAATCCGTATAACATACAAACACAATATAAACAAATATAGTTTGATAGATAATCCGTGTAATATACAAACATAATATAAACAAATATAGTGTGATAGATAATCCGTATAACATACAAACACAATATAAACAAATATAGTTTGATAGATAATCCGTATAACATACAAACACAATATAAACAAATATAGTGTGATAGATAATCCGTATAACATACAAACACAATATAAACAAATATAGTTTGATAGATAATCCGTATAACATACAAACACAATATAAACAAATATAGTGTGATAGATAATCCGTATAACATACAAACACAATATAAACAAATATAGTGTGATAGATAATCCGCATAACATACAAACACAATATAAACAAATATAGTGTGATAGATAATCCGTATAACATACAAATACAATATAAACAATTATAGTGTGATAGATAATCCGTATAACATACAAACACAATATAAACAAATATAGTGTGATAGATAATCCGTATAACATACAAACACAATATAAACAAATATAGTGTGATAGATAATCCGTATAACATACAAACACAATATAAACAAATATAGTGTGATAGATAATCCGTATAACATACAAACACAATATAAACAAATATAGTGTGATAGATAATCCGTATAACATACAAACACAATATAAACAAATATAGTGTGATAGATAATCCGTATAACATACAAACACAATATAAACAAATATAGTGTGATAGATAATCCGTATAACATACAAACACAATATAAACAATTATAGTGTGATAGATAATCCGTATAACATACAAACACAATATAAACAAATATAGTGTGATAGATAATCCGCATAACATACAAACACAATATAAACAAATATAGTGTGATAGATAATCCGTATAACATACAAACACAATATAAACAAATATAGTGTGATAGATAATCCGTATAACATACAAACACAATATAAACAAATATAGTGTGATAGATAATCCGTATAACATACAAACACAATATAAACAAATATAGTGTGATAGATAATCCGTATAACATACAAACACAATATAAACAAATATAGTGTGATAGATAATCCGTATAACATACAAACACAATATAAACAAATATAGTGTGATAGATAATCCGTATAACATACAAACACAATATAAACAAATATAGTGTGATAGATAATCCGTATAACATACAAACACAATATAAACAAATATAGTGTGATAGATAATCCGTATAACATACAAACACAATATAAACAAATATAGTGTGATAGATAATCCGTATAACATACAAACACAATATAAACAAATATAGTGTGATAGATAATCCGTATAACATACAAACACAATATAAACAAATATAGTGTGATAGATAATCCGTATAACATACAAACACAATATAAACAAATATAGTGTGATAGATAATCCGTATAACATACAAACACAATATAAACAAATATAGTGTGATAGATAATCCGCATAACATACAAACACAATATAAACAAATATAGTGTGATAGATAATCCGTATAACATACAAACACAATATAAACAAATATAGTGTGATAGATAATCCGTATAACATACAAACACAATATAAACAAATATAGTGTGATAGATAATCCGTGTAACATACAAACACAATCTAAACAAATATAGTGTGATAGATAATCCGTATAACATACAAACACAATATAAACAAATATAGTGTGATAGATAATCCGTATAACATACAAACACAATATAAACAAATATAGTGTGATAGATAATCCGTATAACATACAAACACAATATAAACAAATATAGTGTGATAGATAATCCGTATAACATACAAACACAATATAAACAAATATAGTGTGATAGATAATCCGTATAACATACAAACACAATATAAACAAATATAGTGTGATAGATAATCCGTATAACATACAAACACAATATAAACAAATATAGTGTGATAGATAATCCGTATAACATACAAACACAATATAAACAAATATAGTGTGATAGATAATCCGTATAACATACAAACACAATATAAACAAATATAGTGTGATAGATAATCCGTATAACATACAAACACAATATAAACAAATATAGTGTGATAGATAATCCGTATAACATACAAACACAATATAAACAAATATAGTGTGATAGATAATCCGTGTAACATACAAACACAATATAAACAAATATAGTGTGATAGATAATCCGTATAACATACAAACACAATATAAACAAATATAGTGTGATAGATAATCCGTATAACATACAAACACAATATAAACAAATATAGTGTGATAGATAATCCGTATAACATACAAACACAATATAAACAAATATAGTGTGATAGATAATCCGTATAACATACAAACACAATATAAACAAATATAGTGTGATAGATAATCCGCATAACATACAAACACAATATAAACAAATATAGTGTGATAGATAATCCGTGTAACATACAAACACAATATAAACAAATATAGTGTGATAGAAAATCCGTATAACATACAAACACAATATAAACAAATATAGTGTGATAGATAATCCGCATAACATACAAACACAATATAAACAAATATAGTGTGATAGATAATCCGTGTAACATACAAACACAATATAAATAAATATAGTGTGATAGATAATCCGTGTAACATACAAACACAATATAAACAAATATAGTGTGATAGATAATCCGTATAACATACAAACACAATATAAACAAATATAGTGTGATAGATAATCCGTGTAACATACAAACACAATATAACCAAAGTGTGATAGATAATCCGTATAACATACAAACACAATATAAACAAATATAGTTTGATAGATAATCCGTATAACATACAAACACAATATAAACAAATATAGTATGATAGATAATCCGTATAACATACAAACACAATATAAACAAATATAGTTTGATAGATAATCCGTATAACATACAAACACAATATAAACAAATATAGTGTGATAGATAATCCGTATAACATACAAACACAATATAAACAAATATAGTGTAATAGATAATCCGTGTAACATACAAACACAATATAAACAAATATAGTTTGATAGATAATCCGTATAACATACAAACACAATATAAACAAATATAGTGTGATAGAAAATCCGTATAACATACAAACACAATATAAACAAATATAGTGTGATAGATAATCCGTATAACATACAAACACAATATAAACAAATATAGTTTGATAGATAATCCGTATAACATACAAACACAATATAAACAAATATAGTGTGATAGATAATCCGTATAACATACAAACACAATATAAACAAATATAGTGTGATAGATAATCCGTATAACATACAAACACAATATAAACAAATATAGTGTGATAGATAATCCGTGTAACATACAAACACAATATAAACAAATATAGTGTGATAGATAATCCGTATAACATACAAACACAATATAAACAAATATAGTGTAATAGATAATCCGTGTAACATACAAACACAATATAAACAAATATAGTTTGATAGATAATCCGTATAACATACAAACACAATATAAACAAATATAGTGTGATAGAAAATCCGTATAACATACAAACACAATATAAACAAATATAGTGTGATAGATAATCCGTATAACATACAAACACAATATAAACAAATATAGTTTGATAGATAATCCGTATAACATACAAACACAATATAAACAAATATAGTGTGATAGATAATTTGTATAACATACAAACACAATATAAACAAATATAGTGTGATAGATAATCCGTATAACATACAAACACAATATAAACAAATATAGTGTGATAGATAATCCGTATAACATACAAACACAATATAAACAAATATAGTGTGATAGATAATCCGTATAACATACAAACACAATATAAACACAATATAAACAAATATAGTGTGATAGATAATCCGTATAACATACAAACACAATATAAACAAATATAGTGTGATAGATAATCCGTATAACATACAAACACAATATAAACAAATATAGTGTGATAGAAAATCCGAATAACATACAAACACAATATAAACAAATATAGTGTGATAGATAATCCGTGTAACATACAAACACAATATAAACAAATATAGTGTGATAGATAATCCGTATAACATACAAACACAATATAAACAAATATAGTGTGATAGAAAATCCGTATAACATACAAACACAATATAAACAAATATAGTGTGATAGAAAATCCGTATAACATACAAACACAATATAAACAAATATAGTGTGATAGAAAATCCGTATAACATACAAACACAATATAAACAAATATAGTGTGATAGATAATCCGCATAACATACAAACACAATATAAACAAATATAGTGTGATAGATAATCCGTGTAACATACAAACACAATATAAACAAATATAGTGTGATAGAAAATCCGTATAACATACAAACACAATATAAACAAATATAGTGTGATTGATAATCCGCATAACATACAAACACAATATAAACAAATATAGTGTGATAGATAATCCGTGTAACATACAAACACAATATAAACAAATATAGTGTGATAGATAATCCGTGTAACATACAAACACAATATAAACAAATATAGTGTGATAGATAATCCGTATAACATACAAACACAATATAAACAAATATAGTTTGATAGATAATCCGTATAACATACAAACACAATATAAACAAATATAGTGTGATAGATAATCCGTATAACATACAAACACAATATAAACAAATATAGTGTAATAGATAATCCGTGTAACATACAAACACAATATAAACAAATATAGTTTGATAGATAATCCGTATAACATACAAACACAATATAAACAAATATAGTGTGATAGAAAATCCGTATAACATACAAACACAATATAAACAAATATAGTGTGATAGATAATCCGTATAACATACAAACACAATATAAACAAATATAGTTTGATAGATAATCCGTATAACATACAAACACAATATAAACAAATATAGTGTGATAGATAATCCGTATAACATACAAACACAATATAAACAAATATAGTGTGATAGATAATCCGTATAACATACAAACACAATATAAACAAATATAGTGTGATAGATAATCCGTGTAACATACAAACACAATATAAACAAATATAGTGTGATAGATAATCCGTATAACATACAAACACAATATAAACAAATATAGTGTAATAGATAATCCGTGTAACATACAAACACAATATAAACAAATATAGTTTGATAGATAATCCGTATAACATACAAACACAATATAAACAAATATAGTGTGATAGAAAATCCGTATAACATACAAACACAATATAAACAAATATAGTGTGATAGATAATCCGTATAACATACAAACACAATATAAACAAATATAGTTTGATAGATAATCCGTATAACATACAAACACAATATAAACAAATATAGTGTGATAGATAATCCGTATAACATACAAACACAATATAAACAAATATAGTGTGATAGATAATCCGTATAACATACAAACATAATATAAACAAATATAGTGTGATAGATAATCCGTATAACATACAAACACAATATAAACAAATATAGTGTGATAGATAATCCGTATAACATACAAACACAATATAAACACAATATAAACAAATATAGTGTGATAGATAATCCGTATAACATACAAACACAATATAAACAAATATAGTGTGATAGATAATCCGTATAACATACAAACACAATATAAACAAATATAGTGTGATAGATAATCCGTATAACATACAAACACAATATAAACAAATATAGTGTGATAGATAATCCGTATAACATACAAACACAATATAAACAAATATAGTTTGATAGATAATCCGTATAACATACAAACACAATATAAACAAATATAGTGTGATAGATAATCCGTGTAACATACAAACACAATATAAACAAATATAGTGTGATAGAAAATCCGTATAACATACAAACACAATATAAACAAATATAGTGTGATAGATAATCCGTGTAACATACAAACACAATATAAACAAATATAGTGTGATAGATAATCCGTATAACATACAAACACAATATAAACAAATATAGTGTGATAGAAAATCCGTATAACATACAAACACAATATAAACAAATATAGTGTGATAGAAAATCCGTATAACATACAAACACAATATAAACAAATATAGTGTGATAGAAAATCCGTATAACATACAAACACAATATAAACAAATATAGTGTGATAGATAATCCGCATAACATACAAACACAATATAAACAAATATAGTGTGATAGATAATCCGTATAACATACAAACACAATATAAACAAATATAGTGTGATAGATAATCCGTATAACATACAAACACAATATAAACAAATATAGTGTGATAGATAATCCGTATAACATACAAACACAATATAAACAAATATAGTTTGATAGATAATCCGTATAACATACAAACACAATATAAACAAATATAGTGTGATAGATAATCCGTGTAACATACAAACACAATATAAACAAATATAGTGTGATAGAAAATCCGTATAACATACAAACACAATATAAACAAATATAGTGTGATAGATAATCCGTGTAACATACAAACACAATATAAACAAATATAGTGTGATAGATAATCCGTATAACATACAAACACAATATAAACAAATATAGTGTGATAGAAAATCCGTATAACATACAAACACAATATAAACAAATATAGTGTGATAGAAAATCCGTATAACATACAAACACAATATAAACAAATATAGTGTGATAGAAAATCCGTATAACATACAAACACAATATAAACAAATATAGTGTGATAGATAATCCGCATAACATACAAACACAATATAAACAAATATAGTGTGATAGATAATCCGTGTAACATACAAACACAATATAAACAAATATAGTGTGATAGAAAATCCGTATAACATACAAACACAATATAAACAAATATAGTGTGATAGATAATCCGTATAACATACAAACACAATATAAACAAATATAGTGTGATAGAAAATCCGTATAACATACAAACACAATATAAACAAATATAGTGTGATAGATAATCCGTGTAACATACAAACACAATATAAACAAATATAGTGTGATAGATAATCCGTGTAACATACAAACACAATATAAACAAATATAGTGTGATAGATAATCCGTATAACATACAAACACAATATAACCAAAGTGTGATAGATAATCCGTATAACATACAAACACAATATAAACAAATATAGTGTGATAGAAAATCCGTATAACATACAAACACAATATAAACAAATATAGTGTGATAGATAATCCGTGTAACATACAAACACAATATAAACAAATATAGTGTGATAGATAATCCGTATAACATACAAACACAATATAACCAAAGTGTGATAGATAATCCGTATAACATACAAACACAATATAACCAAAGTGTGATAGATAATCCGTATAACATACAAACACAATATAAACAAATATAGTGTGATAGAAAATCCGTATAACATACAAACACAATATAAACAAATATAGTGTGATAGATAATCCGTGTAACATACAAACACAATATAAACAAATATAGTTTGATAGATAATCCGTATAACATACAAACACAATATAAACAAATATAGTGTGATAGATAATCCGTATAACATACAAACACAATATAAACAAATATAGTGTGATAGATAATCCGTATAACATACAAACACAATATAAACAAATATAGTGTGATAGATAATCCGTATAACATACAAACACAATATAAACAAATATAGTTTGATAGATAATCCGTGTAACATACAAACACAATATAAACAAATATAGTGTGATAGATAATCCGTATAACATACAAACACAATATAAACAAATATAGTGTGATAGATAATCCGTATAACATACAAACACAATATAAACAAATATAGTGTGATAGATAATCCGTATAACATACAAACACAATATAAACAAATATAGTGTGATAGATAATCCGTATAACATACAAACACAATATAAACAAATATAGTGTGATAGATAATCCGTATAACATACAAACACAATATAAACAAATATAGTGTGATAGATAATCCGTATAACATACAAACACAATATAAACAAATATAGTGTGATAGATAATCCGTATAACATACAAACACAATATAAACAAATATAGTGTGATAGATAATCCGTATAACATACAAACACAATATAAACAAATATAGTGTGATAGATAATCCGTATAACATACAAACACAATATAAACAAATATAGTGTGATAGATAATCCGTATAACATACAAACACAATATAAACAAATATAGTGTGATAGATAATCCGTATAACATACAAACACAATATAAACAAATATAGTGTGATAGATAATCCGTATAACATACAAACACAATATAAACAAATATAGTGTGATAGATAATCCGTATAACATACAAACACAATATAAACAAATATAGTGTGATAGATAATCCGTATAACATACAAACACAATATAAACAAATATAGTGTGATAGATAATCCGTATAACATACAAACACAATATAAACAAATATAGTGTGATAGATAATCCGTATAACATACAAACACAATATAAACAAATATAGTGTGATAGATAATCCGTATAACATACAAACACAATATAAACAAATATAGTGTGATAGATAATCCGTATAACATACAAACACAATATAAACAAATATAGTGTGATAGATAATCCGTATAACATACAAACACAATATAAACAAATATAGTGTGATAGATAATCCGTATAACATACAAACACAATATAAACAAATATAGTGTGATAGATAATCCGTATAACATACAAACACAATATAAACAAATATAGTGTGATAGATAATCCGTATAACATACAAACACAATATAAACAAATATAGTGTGATAGATAATCCGTATAACATACAAACACAATATAAACAAATATAGTGTGATAGATAATCCGTATAACATACAAACACAATATAAACAAATATAGTGTGATAGATAATCCGTATAACATACAAACACAATATAAACAAATATAGTGTGATAGATAATCCGTATAACATACAAACACAATATAAACAAATATAGTGTGATAGATAATCCGTATAACATACAAACACAATATAAACAAATATAGTGTGATAGATAATCCGTATAACATACAAACACAATATAAACAAATATAGTGTGATAGATAATCCGTATAACATACAAACACAATATAAACAAATATAGTGTGATAGATAATCCGTATAACATACAAACACAATATAAACAAATATAGTGTGATAGATAATCCGTATAACATACAAACACAATATAAACAAATATAGTGTGATAGATAATCCGTATAACATACAAACACAATATAAACAAATATAGTGTGATAGATAATCCGTATAACATACAAACACAATATAAACAAATATAGTGTGATAGATAATCCGTATAACATACAAACACAATATAAACAAATATAGTGTGATAGATAATCCGTATAACATACAAACACAATATAAACAAATATAGTGTGATAGATAATCCGTATAACATACAAACACAATATAAACAAATATAGTGTGATAGATAATCCGTATAACATACAAACACAATATAAACAAATATAGTGTGATAGATAATCCGTATAACATACAAACACAATATAAACAAATATAGTGTGATAGATAATCCGTATAACATACAAACACAATATAAACAAATATAGTGTGATAGATAATCCGTATAACATACAAACACAATATAAACAAATATAGTGTGATAGATAATCCGTATAACATACAAACACAATATAAACAAATATAGTGTGATAGATAATCCGTATAACATACAAACACAATATAAACAAATATAGTGTGATAGATAATCCGTATAACATACAAACACAATATAAACAAATATAGTGTGATAGATAATCCGTATAACATACAAACACAATATAAACAAATATAGTGTGATAGATAATCCGTATAACATACAAACACAATATAAACAAATATAGTGTGATAGATAATCCGTATAACATACAAACACAATATAAACAAATATAGTGTGATAGATAATCCGTATAACATACAAACACAATATAAACAAATATAGTGTGATAGATAATCCGTATAACATACAAACACAATATAAACAAATATAGTGTGATAGATAATCCGTATAACATACAAACACAATATAAACAAATATAGTGTGATAGATAATCCGTATAACATACAAACACAATATAAACAAATATAGTGTGATAGATAATCCGTGTAACATACAAACACAATATAAACAAATATAGTGTGATAGATAATCCGTATAACATACAAACACAATATAAACAAATATAGTGTGATAGATAATCCGTATAACATACAAACACAATATAAACAAATATAGTGTGATAGATAATCCGTATAACATACAAACACAATATAAACAAATATAGTGTGATAGATAATCCGTATAACATACAAACACAATATAAACAAATATAGTGTGATAGATAATCCGTATAACATACAAACACAATATAAACAAATATAGTGTGATAGATAATCCGTATAACATACAAACACAATATAAACAAATATAGTGTGATAGATAATCCGTATAACATACAAACACAATATAAACAAATATAGTGTGATAGATAATCCGTATAACATACAAACACAATATAAACAAATATAGTGTGATAGATAATCCGTATAACATACAAACACAATATAAACAAATATAGTGTGATAGATAATCCGTATAACATACAAACACAATATAAACAAATATAGTGTGATAGATAATCCGCATAACATACAAACACAATATAAACAAATATAGTGTGATAGATAATCCGTATAACATACAAACACAATATAAACAAATATAGTGTGATAGAAAATCCGTATAACACAATATAAACAAATATAGTGTGATAGATAATCCGTATAACATACAAACACAATATAAACAAAGTGTGATAGATAATCCGTATAACATACAAACACAATATAAACAAATATAGTGTGATAGAAAATCCGTATAACACAATATAAACAAATATAGTGTGATAGATAATCCGTGTAACATACAAACACAATATAAACAAATATAGTGTGATAGATAATCCGTGTAACATACAAACACAATATAAACAAATATAGTGTGATAGATAATCCGTGTAACATACAAACACAATATAAACAAATATAGTGTGATAGATAATCCGTATAACATACAAACACAATATAAACAAATATAGTGTGATAGAAAATCCGTATAACATACAAACACAATATAAACAAATATAGTGTGATAGAAAATCCGTATAACACAATATAAACAAATATAGTGTGATAGATAATCCGTGTAACATACAAACACAATATAAACAAATATAGTGTGATAGATAATCCGTATAACATACAAACACAATATAAACAAATAAAGTGTGATAGATAATCCGTGTAACATACAAACACAATATAAACAAATATAGTGTGATAGATAATCCGTATAACATACAAACACAATATAAACAAATATAGTTTGATAGATAATCCGTATAACATACAAACACAATATAAACAAATATAGTGTGATAGATAATCCGTATAACATACAAACACAATATAAACAAATATAGTGTGATAGATAATCCGTGTAATATACAAACACAATATAAACAAATATAGTGTGATAGAAAATCCGTATAACATACAAACACAATATAAACAAATATAGTGTGATAGAAAATCCGTATAACATACAAACACAATATAAACAAATATAGTGTGATAGAAAATCCGTGTAATATACAAACACAATATAAACAAATATAGTGTGATAGAAAATCCGTATAACATACAAACACAATATAACCAAAGTGTAATAGATAATCCGTATAACATACAAACACAATATAAACAAATATAGTGTGATAGATAATCCGTATAACATACAAACACAATATAAACAAATATAGTGTGATAGATAATCCGTATAACATACAAACACAATATAAACAAATATAGTGTGATAGATAATCCGTATAACATACAAACACAATATAAACAAATATAGTGTGATAGAAAATCCGTATAACATACAAACACAATATAAACAAATATAGTGTGATAGATAATCCGTGTAACATACAAACACAATATAAACAAATATAGTTTGATAGATAATCCGTATAACATACAAACACAATATAAACAAATATAGTGTGATAGATAATCCGTATATCATACAAACACAATATAAACAAATATAGTGTGATAGAAAATCCGTATAACATACAAACACAATATAAACAAATATAGTGTGATAGATAATCCGTATAACATACAAACACAATATAAACAAATATAGTGTGATAGAAAATCCGTATAACATACAAACACAATATAAACAAATATAGTGTGATAGATAATCCGTGTAATATACAAACACAATATAAACAAATATAGTGTGATAGAAAATCCGTATAACATACAAACACAATATAAACAAATATAGTGTGATAGATAATCCGTGTAATATACAAACACAATATAAACAAATATAGTGTGATAGATAATCCGTGTAATATACAAACACAATATAAACAAATATAGTGTGATAGATAATCCGTATAACATACAAACACAATATAAACAAATATAGTGTGATAGATAATCCGTATAACATACAAACACAATATAAACAAATATAGTGTGATAGATAATCCGTATAACATACAAACACAATATAAACAAATATAGTGTGATAGATAATCCGTATAACATACAAACACAATATAAACAAATATAGTGTGATAGAAAATCCGTATAACATACAAACACAATATAAACAAATATAGTGTGATAGATAATCCGTGTAACATACAAACACAATATAAACAAATATAGTTTGATAGATAATCCGTATAACATACAAACACAATATAAACAAATATAGTGTGATAGATAATCCGTATAACATACAAACACAATATAAACAAATATAGTGTGATAGAAAATCCGTATAACATACAAACACAATATAAACAAATATAGTGTGATAGATAATCCGTATAACATACAAACACAATATAAACAAATATAGTGTGATAGATAATCCGTATAACATACAAACACAATATAAACAAATATAGTGTGATAGAAAATCCGTATAACATACAAACACAATATAAACAAATATAGTGTGATAGATAATCCGTGTAATATACAAACACAATATAAACAAATATAGTGTGATAGAAAATCCGTATAACATACAAACACAATATAAACAAATATAGTGTGATAGATAATCCGTGTAATATACAAACACAATATAAACAAATATAGTGTGATAGATAATCCGTGTAATATACAAACACAATATAAACAAATATAGTGTGATAGATAATCCGTGTAATATACAAACACAATATAAACAAATATAGTGTGATAGATAATCCGTATAACATACAAACACAATATAAACAAATATAGTGTGATAGAAAATCCGTATAACATACAAACACAATATAAACAAATATAGTGTGATAGATAATCCGTGTAATATACAAACACAATATAAACAAATATAGTGTGATAGAAAATCCGTATAACATACAAACACAATATAAACAAATATAGTGTGATAGAAAATCCGTATAACATACAAACACAATATAAACAAATATAGTTTGATAGATAATCCGTATAACATACAAACACAATATAAACAAATATAGTGTGATAGAAAATCCGTATAACATACAAACACAATATAAACAAATATAGTGTGATAGAAAATCCGTATAACATACAAACACAATATAAACAAATATAGTGTGATAGAAAATCCGTATAACATACAAACACAATCTAACAAATATAGTGTGATAGATAATCCGTGTAACATACAAACACAATATAAACAAATATAGTTTGATAGATAATCCGTATAACATACAAACACAATATAAACAAATATAGTGTGATAGATAATCCGCATAACATACAAACACAATATAAACAAATATAGTGTGATAGAAAATCCGTATAACATACAAACACAATATAAACAAATAAAGTGTGATAGATAATCCGTGTAACATACAAACACAATATAAACAAATATAGTTTGATAGATAATCCGTATAACATACAAACACAATATAAACAAATATAGTGTGATAGAAAATCCGTATAACATACAAACACAATATAAACAAATATAGTGTGATAGATAATCCGCATAACATACAAACACAATATAAACAAATATAGTGTGATAGATAATCCGTATAACATACAAACACAATATAAACAAATATAGTGTAATAGATAATCCGTGTAACATACAAACACAATATAAACAAATATAGTGTGATAGATAATCCGTGTAACATACAAACACAATATAAACAAATATAGTGTGATAGAAAATCCGTATAACATACAAACACAATATAAACAAATATAGTGTGATAGATAATCCGTGTAACATACAAACACAATATAAACAAATATAGTGTGATAGATAATCCGTGTAACATACAAACACAATATTATAAACAAATATAGTGTGATAGAAAATCCGTATAACATACAAACACAATATAAACAAATATAGTGTGATAGATAATCCGTGTAACATACAAACACAATATAAACAGATATAGTGTGATAGAAAATCCGTATAACATACAAACACAATATAAACAAATATAGTGTGATAGATAATCCGTGTAACATACAAACACAATATAAACAAATATAGTGTGATAGATAATCCGTGTAACATACAAACACAATATAAACAAATATAGTGTGATAGATAATCCGCATAACATACAAACACAATCTAACAAATATAGTGTGATAGATAATCCGTGTAACATACAAACACAATATAAACAAATATAGTTTGATAGATAATCCGAATAACATACTTAAACACAATATAAACAAATATAGTGTGATAGATAATCCGCATAACATACAAACACAATATAAACAAATAAAGTGTGATAGATAATCCGTATAACATACAAACACAATATAAACAAATAAAGTGTGATAGATAATCCGTGTAACATACAAACACAATATAAACAAATATAGTGTGATAGATAATCCGTGTAACATACAAACACAATATAAACAAATATAGTGTGATAGATAATCCGTATAACATACAAACACAATATAAACAAATATAGTGTGATAGATAATCCGTGTAACATACAAACACAATCTAAACAAATATAGTGTGATAGATAATCCGTGTAACATACAAACACATTATAAACAAATATAGTGTAATAGATAATCCGTATAACATGCAAACACAATATAAACAAATATAGTGTGATAGAAAATCCGTATAACATGCAAACACAATATAAACAAATATAGTGTGATAGAAAATCCGTATAACATACAAACACAATATAAACAAATATAGTGTGATAGATAATCCGTGTAACATACAAACACAATATAAACAAATATAGTGTGATAGATAATCCGTATAACATACAAACACAATCTAAACAAATATAGTGTGATAGATAATCCGTATAACATACAAACACAATATAAACAAATATAGTTTGATAGATAATCCGTATAACATACAAACACAATATAAACAAATATAGTGTGATAGATAATCCGTGTAACATACAAACACAATCTAAACAAATATAGTGTGATAGATAATCCGTGTAACATACAAACACAATATAAACAAATATAGTGTGATAGATAATCCGTGTAACATACAAACACAATATAAACAAATATAGTGTGATAGATAATCCGTATAACATACAAACACAATATAAACAAATATAGTGTGATAGATAATCCGTATAACATACAAACACAATATAAACAAATATAATATCATAATAATAATTCAGCATCAGCACCCCAAATATTTTTTACAAATATTAATGAAACCCACTTCTACCTTTCCTAACCACCGACGGGCTCTGGTTACAGTTCCTAACCACGGGCTCTGGTTACAGTTCCTAACCACGGGCTCTGGTTACAGTTCCTAACCACGGGCTCTGGTTACAGTTCCTAACCACGGGCTCAGGTTACAGTTCCTAACCACGGGCTCTGGTTACAGTTCCTAACCACGGGCTCTGGTTACAGTTCCTAACCACGGGCTCTGGTTACAGTTACTAACCACGGGCTCTGGTTACAGTTTCATTTGGTAATTTTGCTTCAAATAAATAATAATCAGTTAACGAGGATAATTGGTGAAAGTTCGGTGCGGTGAAGTTCTCCTACGCCAGGTCCACGGAATCTGGAATTGACAGTGGAGTATAATTTATTTTTGTATAGTTTTGTGTATTTATTTTTTTTTTGGGGGGGGGGGGGGGGGGGGGCTTTTTGGAACGCCCCAGTACTCCTGTATGGAGAATAACATTCCGAAAACCATTACAATAGTTAAGCCACCGTCCCACCCTTAATAAAAATTAATGAATAATACTTCATTAATTAATGTGTATCTTCCTTTGTTTTTATATTTTACAAAGTATTAAAATCGTTTCCACATTCCAATTATATGATTTTATATTCGGGGCACCATATTTATGTAATCGTATTGATAAATTCATTTATTGAATTGTACGATAATAATAATAAGTTATTCAAATACAATGATGAATCGATTTATATTACAGAAATGTGTAACGGCGTTAGATAAAACATGGCATCCGGAGCATTTCTTCTGCGCTCATTGTGGTGAGAACTTCGGTGAGGAAGGATTCCACGAAAGATACGGAAAAGCATATTGCAGGTTGATTAATTTTACGTACCTTCAATTATTTTTATTTCTAAAGTCGTAAGAAAAATAAAATAGTACAAAATATCGTGCATATATTTTTAACATTATTATTTCTAAAGTTTGTATGAGTATATTTTGTGTGAGGCAGTTGGTGTTATATATGCAAGAATTATACTTGCTTATATGCAAGAATTATACTTGCTTATATGCAAGAATTATACTTGCTTATATGCAAGAACCGAAGTTAGCCACAGAAGGTCCACAATATACCCATCATTTATATAATTCTGATGTAATATTAAGGTTTTGTTCGGAAATGGGAAAAATGATGAAACACGTCACCTGGGGTTGAACCAGCGCTATACGTTCGTTTCGGCCTATCAGCCGTCATCAGTAGCGCTAACCAGTTCAGCCAATTGTCCCTGACCCTTACTCTCCCATCTAATCCACTTCTATTGAACAGGCAGTCTGAAGTGCATAGTTGCTGTTAGAGATATGATATGGAACTTAAGTCTGCCTGTTCAATAGAAGTGGATATGGGTGGGGGGACTAGTGGTTAGGAGCAAGTGGCTGAACTGGTTAGCGCTACTGTTGAGGCCTGATAGGCTGAAACGTACGTATAGCGCGGGTTCAACCCCCGGTGACGCGCTTTCTCATTTTTTCAATTTCTTAACATAACCATTGATGTTACATCATTAATTACAGTTGCATTACCAGCTCGACTCCAATTCATTTCTTAATATATTTTGGTTTAACAGTTTATCCTTTATTATCCAATATAATGTATTCCAGGAGCGATTATTTCAATATGTTTGCTCCACGTTGCTCTGGTTGTGAAGAACCAATCATGGAAAATTACATCTCGGCTCTTGGCAGTCAATGGCACCCACAGTGCTTCGTGTGTTCGGTTAGTTAAGTCAAGATTTTAGGTCAGACTTATATATTGAGACAGGGGTGGAAAATGGTCGGAAATCAGCTCTCGGCGAATCAATATTCTAATCAAAACAATAAACGAAAGTCAATAGAACAGGTTACAGTATTATACTTGAGAGTAATCAGCTGTTATTTATTTGTTTCGATTTTCCCCTGGAGAGTCTCCCCCCCCCCCCCCCCTCCCTGCTTATATTATATTTTGTTAACTATAACGTTTATCTGTTTCAGGAATGTCGCGTGCCATTCAACGGTGGTTCGTTCTTTGAACACGAGGGTCTGCCATACTGTGAGATTCACTATCATTCAAAGAGAGGCTCATTGTGTGCCAGTTGCGATAAACCAATCACTGGTTAGTTTAGTTAGAAACCAATCACACGTCCGACAGTTCAGACTCTGGAGATAAAGAAATCTAAGGAAATTTAGTTATTGTAATTGAATTAATGTTACTTGCCAAGCTGCTACATTACGAACCAGTACGGCGTATCAAAACGAGCCAAAGTTAAGGAATTAGAGCGCAAGTTATATTTAATTAGTCATAATTAATCTCGGGATGTTTCTTTTAGGTCGGTGTATAACGGCGATGATGAAGAAATACCATCCGGAACACTTTATCTGTACAACTTGTTTGAAGCCATTGAATAAAGGAATGTTTAAGGAACGAGAAGACAAACCGTATTGCCCACAATGCTACACTAAGTTGCCGTAAACCACGACCGTAATAACCAATTCCTTAATGAGACACTAGAGGGAGCTTGGAGCTTTAATTTATATCGAATTAACCAATTACCGCGCAGTAGGCCTACTAAATGACCCACCTACTACATTTTCTCTAAACTTTGAGTGCATTATTAGCAGAGTGAATTATAAATTAGTAGAAAATGGTGAACTTATTAGCTTCTTATATGATATATTATTGTTTAGAATTAGGAAAATATTGCGGTACAAAAATGAACATTTTAGAGAAATTTTAAATAAACTTAGTTTGAGAAAAATACTAATTCGAAAATAGAAACAATTATTCACACAGGTAGATTTGATGTATATCGCTTCATATTTACAGTCGAGTAAACATATGTGGAAGGGTCATCGATAACAATAGACAAATAAGTAGTCCCCCCCCCCCCCCCCCGGGTAAATTATCCTCCACAGTACTGTAGAATATGAAAGCTTAGATCATAAAACACTGATTCCAAGATCAAGGCTTTCACATGGCGTCCGTCTCGGGGCCAAAACGTGGGAATTCCTACAGCAAAATGCAGGCAGTGGCAGTAACCAGTTGTCGTAACGTAAGTACTAGAAACGGTGGAGTTCTACAGAGATTCACTTTTTTTAATTAAAATAACTCGACACTTCCACCGTGAGATAAATGTTTTAATTTTCGAATAAAATTAGGTGGCGAATTCGTAGCGAATAAAGTACTTTATAATACTGTATTGCATTACTCGTCTCCGTTACAGAGTAGTTATCATATAAAGAGCTTCCCGCCGTGCCATAAAGTAAATAATTATTCATTATCGTATCATTGCTCTGTGTGAATAATAAATAGTGGATGTTAAAAAGCTGTAATAAAGCAAAAAAAGCAGCCATAATAAATATTTACTTTTTCGTATTAATTCAGGATATTTGGGTTTAAATGTTACCGGTAATAATTTATTATTTATATAATGTTTAATGTGCTTCAATGGTTTGGTAAAGTATCTAGTTTCACAATATTGTTGTAAATCTTCATCGTTTATTCGTAAAGTTTTCTAACAATTCTTATAAGCTGAAATTCTTCAATAAACAGTTGTATAGAAAAACAAAGCAATTATTGTTGATAAGCCAATCTTAGATTGGCAGTGTATTTCATTGTATCCGTTGTTTGTAACAGATGTAATCCAAAGTATCGGAAATATCCTCAGATCAGCTGTAAATATTGCCACAATGATTAAGTGATCGACTCGGAGGTAATTCGTCTTTGTCTTCATTAGTTCCTGTGGTTACAGTTGCTATGAAACAACGGCTGGTAGGAAATATTGCAGAGTCATATCTTGGTGGATGAGAAAGAAATGGATAAGTTTGTCTTCCACAATGTCTAAATGAAAATAAATATAAGTTGTATGAAAAACAACAACTTTATTAAACATAAAACTGGTCAGATAAAAAGCATTAGATGGCGCCATTATGGAGCCCCCTTTTATGTAGCTATCCTATCGGTTACTGTGTGTAGATTCAACTGGTCCTCAACCCAACCCCCCCCCCCCCACCCCCCCCCCCCGGCGTATATATTGAGTCAATGGCACAAAATAACCGCAATAATACAAAAATACAAAATACATTTTAGCGGGTTTGAAAAATAAATTTAATTTAATTAATAACATTAAGGAAAGGGACATGTTACAGTGGCGGTGTTTTCTATCCAAAACAATAAACTATACATTATTTCACTTGCGGTCAATGTGCGCCTCTATCTGTGTGTAGTATATGACAGTTAATACTAACTACAGACAACTTTCATCGGGTTTAGTTGTTGGCTGGTAAGGAAGTGTAAGACCTTCCGTATATCGACCTTAGCGCTAGCAAACTCGGCGTCATCGCGATCGGGGCTGCATAGACCTCCAGGAGCCTCGTCTAGTCGGGAAAAATAGGGGGAAATTATAGTTCGGTTGGGTCGTCTAGTCGGGGAAAATAGGGGAAAATATAGTTCGGTTGGCTCGTATAGTCGGGAAAAATAGGGGAAATTATAGTTCGGTTGGCTCGTCTGGTCGGGAAAAAATAGGGGAAAATATAGTTCGGTTGGCTCGTCTAGTCGGGAAAAATAGGGGAAAATATAGTTCGGTTGGCTCGTCTGGTCGGGAAAAATAGGGGAAAATATAGTTCGGTTGGCTCGTCTGGTCGGGAAAAATAGGGGAAAATATAGTTCGGTTGGCTCGTCTGGTCGGGGAAAATAGGGGAAAATATAGTTCGGTTGGCTCGTCTGGTCGGGAAAAATAGGGGAAAATATAGTTCGGTTGGCTCGTCTGGTCGGGGAAAATAGGGGAAAATATAGTTCGGTTGGCTCGTCTGGTCGGGAAAAATAGGGGAAAATATAGTTCGGTTGGGTCGTCTAGTCGGGGAAAAATAGGGGAAATTATAGTTCGGTTGGCTCGTCTAGTCGGGAATAAATAGGGGAAATTATAGTTCGGTTGGGTCGTCTAGTCGGGGAAAAAATAGGGGAAATTATAGTTCGGTTGGCTCGTCTGGTCGGGGAAAATAGGGGAAAATATAGTTCGGTTGGGTCGTCTGGTCGGGGAAAATAGGGGAAAATATAGTTCGGTTGGCTCGTCTGGTCGGGAAAAATAGGGGAAATTATAGTTCGGTTGGGTCGTCTGGTCGGGGAAAATAGGGAAAATATAGTTCGGTTGGGTCGTCTGGTCGGTGAAAATAGGGGAAAATATAGTTCGTGTTGGCTCGTCTGGTCGGGAAAAATAGGGGAAATATATAGTTCGGTTGGCTCGTCTGGTCGGGAAAAATAGGGGAAAATATAGTTCGGTTGGCTCGTCTGGTCGGGAAAAATAGGGGAAATTATAGTTCGGTTGGCTCGTCTAGTCGGGGAAAATAGGGGAAATTATAGTTCGGTTGGGTCGTCTGGTCGGGGAAAATAGGGGAAATTATAGTTCGGTTGGCTCGTCTGGTCGGGAAAAATAGGGGAAAATATAGTTCGGTTGGCTCGTCTAGTCGGGAAAAATAGGGGAAAATATAGTTCGGTTGGGTCGTCTGGTCGGGGAAAATATAGTTCGGTTGGGTCGTCTGGTCGGGGAATATAGGGGAAATATAGTTCGGTTGGGGTCGTCTGGTCGGGGAAAATAGGGGAAAATATAGTTCGGTTGGGTCGTCTGGTCGGGGAAAATAGGGGAAAATATAGTTCGGTTGGCTCGTCTGGTCGGGAAAAATAGGGGAAAATATAGTTCGGTTGGGTCGTCTGGTCGGGGAAAATAGGGGAAAATATAGTTCGGTTGGGTCGTCTGGTCGGGGAAAATAGGGGAAAATATAGTTCGGTTGGCTCGTCTGGTCGGGAAAAATAGGGGAAAATATAGTTCGGTTGGCTCGTCTGGTCGGGAAAAATAGGGGAAAATATAGTTCGGTTGGCTCGTCTGGTCGGGAAAAATAGGGGAAAATATAGTTCGGTTGGCTCGTCTAGTCGGGGAAAAATAGGGGAAAATATAGTTCGGTTGGGTCGTCTGGTCGGGGAAAATAGGGGAAAATATAGTTCGGTTGGCTCGTCTGGTCGGGAAAAATAGGGGAAAATATAGTTCGGTTGGCTCGTCTGGTCGGGAAAAATAGGGGAAAATATAGTTCGGTTGGCTCGTCTGGTCGGGAAAAAATATAGTTCGGTTGGCTCGTCTGGTCGGGAAAAATAGGGGAAAATATAGTTCGGTTGGCTCGTCTGGTCGGGAAAAATAGGGGAAAATATAGTTCGGTTGGGTCGTCTAGTGGGGAAAAATAGGGGAAATTATAGTTCGGTTGGGTCGTCTAGTGGGGAAAAAATAGGAAAAATTATAGTTCGGTTGGGTCGTCTAGTGGGGGAAAAAATAGGGAAAATATAGATCGGTGGGCTCGTCTGGTCGGGAAAAATAGGGGAAAATATAGTTCGGTTGGGTCGTCTGGTCGGGAAAAATAGGGGAAAATATAGTTCGGTTGGGTCGTCTAATCGGGGAAAATAGGGGAAAATATAGTTCGGTTGGGTCGTCTGGTCGGGGGAAAATAGGGGGAAAATATAGTTCGGTTGGCTCGTCTAGTCGGGGAAAAATAGGGGAAAATATAGTTCGGTTGGCTCGTCTAGTCGGGGAAAATAGGGGAAAATATAGTTCGGTTGGCTCGTCTAGTCGGGGAAAATAGGGGAAAATATAGTTCGGTTGGCTCGTCTAGTCGGGGAAAATAGGGGAAAATATAGTTCGGTTGGGTCGTCTGGTCGGGAAAAATAGGGGAAAATATAGTTCGGTTGGGTCGTCTGGTCGGGAAAAATAGGGGAAAATATAGTTCGGTTGGGTCGTCTAATCGGGGAAAATAGGGGAAAATATAGTTCGGTTGGGTCGTCTGGTCGGGGAAAATAGGGGAAAATATAGTTCGGTTGGGTCGTCTAATCGGGGAAAATAGGGGAAAATATAGTTCGGTTGGGTCGTCTAGTCGGGAAAAATAGGGGAAATTATAGTTCGGTTGGCTCGTCTAGTCGGGGAAAATAGGGGAAATTATAGTTCGGTTGGCTCGTCTAGTCGGGGAAAATAGGGGAAATTATAGTTCGGTTGGCTCGTCTAGTCGGGGAAAATAGGGGAAAATATAGTTCGGTTGGCTCGTCTAGTCGGGGAAAATAGGGGAAAATATAGTTCGGTTGGGTCGTCTGGTCGGGAAAAATAGGGGAAATTATAGTTCGGTTGGCTCGTCTAGTCGGGGAAAATAGGGGAAAATATAGTTCGGTTGGCTCGTCTAGTCGGGGAAAATAGGGGAAATTATAGTTCGGTTGGCTCGTCTAGTCGGGGAAAATAGGGGAAAATATAGTTCGGTTGGGTCGCCTAGTGGGGAAAAAATAGGGGAAAATATAGTTCGGTTGGGTCGTCTGGTCGGGAAAAATAGGGGAAATTATAGTTCGGTTGGGTCGTCTAGTCGGGGGAAAAATAGGGGGAAATATAGATCGGTTGGGTCGTCTAATCGGGAACAATTGGGGAAAATATAGATCGGTGGACTCGTCTAGTCGGGAAAAAAATAAGGGAAATTATAGTTCGGTTGGCTGGAATAATGGGAAAAATAGGGGAAAATATAGTTCGGTTGGCTCGTCTAGTCGGGGAAAATAGGGGAAATTATAGTTCGGTTGGCTCGTCTAGTCGGGAAAATAGGGGAAAATATAGTTCGGTTGGCTCGTCTAGTCGGGGAAAATAGGGGAAATTATAGTTCGGTTGGCTCGGTCTAGTCGGGAAAATAGGGGGAAAATATAGTTCGGTTGGCTCGTCTAGTCGGGGAAAATAGGGGAAATATAGATCGGTTGGGGTCGTCTAATCGGGAACAATTGGGGAAAATATAGATCGGTGGACTCGTCTAGTCGGGAAAAAATAAGGGAAATTATAGTTCGGTTGGCTGGAATAATGGGGAAAAAATAGGGGAAAATATAGTTCGGTTGGCTCGTCTAGTCGGGAAAAAATAAGGGAAATTATAGTTCGGTTTGGCTGGAATAATGGGAAAAATAGGGGAAAATATAGTTCGGTTGGCTCGTCTAGTCGGGAAAAAAATAAGGGAAATTATAGTTCGGTTGGCTGGAATAATGGGAAAAATAGGGGGAAAATATAGTTCGGTTGGCTCGTCTAGTCGGGAAAAATAGGGGAAAATATAGATCGGTTGGCTCGTCTAGTGGGGGGAAAATAGGGGAAAATATAGATCGGTTGGCTCGTCAAGTGGGAAAAACAGGGGAAATATAGTTCTATTGGCTCGTCTAGTCGGGGAAAAAATAGGGGAAAATATAGTTCGATTGGGTCCGTCTAGCGGGAAAAACAATATGGAAAAATATAGCTCGGCTGGCTCGCCTAGTGGAATAAAAATAGGGGAAAATATAATTCGGTTGGCTGGAATAGTGGGGTAAAATATAGATCGGTTAGCTCGTCTAACGGGGAAAAAAATTGGGGGAAATATAGTTCGGTTGGCTCGAATAGCGGGGAAAAATTATGGGAAAATATAGTTCGGTGGGTTCGACTAGTGGGGGAAAAATAGGGGGAAATATTGTTCGGTTGGCTCGACTATCAGGGATAAAATAGGGGAAAATATAGTTCGGATGGCTTGAGTGGTGGGAAAAGATAGGGAAAAACAGTTCGGTTTTTAGGGCTAGTGGGGAAAAATATGGAAAGATAGTTCCGTTGGCCCGTTTAGAGAGGAAAAAATAGGGGGAAATACAGTTCGGTTGGATTAAGTGGTGCGAAAAATATACAATAAACTAGGCCTATATAAAGTATAGTTACACTGGCCCGACTAATTCAGTAATGTAAATAATATGAAAGTTAACTCACTCCAAGTCGGGATATCCAGGTGTCGGAAGTGTGTCACTATAACAACAGAATCCGTTTCCATTCTCAGGTTCATATCGCCCCTTCGGTTTAACTCCAAAATCTATAATGACAGCAAATATTTCCGGTAAAATATAATATAAAACATTTAATGGCAATAATTATATTCATAGTATGGGGGGGGGGGGGGGGCACAAAACATGGTAGTTTATTAACCTTTCTATTTTGGGAAAGGAGCACGTTACAGTGGCTGTGTTTCTAACTAAAACAATAATTTCCGTGACACTTTCCACTTACTGATATTGAGAATCCCTCATTGAGATGTAATGAGACTTATACCTGAATATAGTAACCCATTACATATGTAATTATTTATATGATTACAGTACTACAGGTCGGATTACTGACTTCCGGATCATGGATCCCGAAGTCAGGTGAGGACCTTCGAATACGTAAGATAAAGGCATGGGCAGCCTTGAATAGGCTTTCCAGGATTTGGAAGTCACCGAGAATTAATCGGAAACTTAAGGTCCGATTATTTAGAGCAGCAGTAGTTTCAGTACTCCTCTATGGGAGTCCATGCTGGGCTCTAACTGCTGAGGACACCAAATCTCTGGATGGCATGCGATGGCATGCTACGCCGGGTTCATTGTGTCAAGTGCAATACTCACATCTCCAACCAGACACTATATAACATTAAATGTGTATCATTGGTTCCCCCAAGCTTGACATTAGAACAAAGCCGCCTCCGCTTTGCAGGACATTGCGTTCGCCGTGAGCACCAGCCAGTGCATAATGTCCAGTTGTGCTTTGGCGACCTCATGGAGTGAATAAGCATGGTGGACAGCCCATGACTTTCTTGAGACGCATCTTAAAGGACACTGGCCTTGAAGATGCGGATGATCTAGCTAATGTCATGGGTGATAGGGAGTTGTGGCGGCGCAAATTTTGTCGACAAGCCGGCACAGTATTCTTAAAAATGCAGCTGCAATGCAGCAAGCCGATCCTAGTACTAGTAGTAATAGTATTACTAGCTGACCGAATGGAACTTATTCGGACATTAGGTGCGTGTGTGAGATGAGCTTTGGGTTGATTCTTCAGAAGTGACCAAATATATGTCTCACATAATTATTGACAGTTTTCGATGGTTTCAAAATTCAAAATTCAAAATTAAATAATTTACACTCTGAACAAAAAAATTTATATTTATACCCAAATAATTATATATTTGTTGAACATCAATAAAACAATACTAATCACATACTTTATGCACCATCCAGAAAGTACTGAACAATAAAAGACCTACCAATATCAGTAAGATGTGTAGAAGATACACGATGATATACTGTACCACTACAGGGTAATTAAATGAAATTAATCGCTGTAATTTGAAACAGGCTAAAGGCAGCCTTTTATAACCAAAACAAAAACGTTATATTTACCAATCGAAGGAAGGAGGGGGTTACAGGTGGATGCTTTTCTAACCAAAACAATAAATGTTCTTGTTAACAATAATTGATGACTTATGAATACTTAGGGTAAAAGTAATAATATATTTAGAAAGATATATGAAAATCATTCAATTAAGTTACATAATAATTATTATGGTGAAAAATAAATATGTTTGGTGCAAACGTATGTAGTGTGATCTGGGAAGGAAATAATTTGTGGCGTTATACTATTATATCTTATTTAATTAATTTAAATTTCATTTCCATTTCTTTTGTTGACTATTATAATATTAATTACATGCAAGAGGATATAAAGATAAAGAGTTTTGTAATCATAGAAAGTGTATTACACCACTGAAAAAGTAAATTTAATTAAATATTAAATTATAAAAAAAAATGTCTGAACACGGAAATGATAACATTCGACTTTCAGTTTATCTATTTCGACAAGAGAGAAAATAAATCGTTAATAGATTGACGTCACCATTCCGATATAGAGATATAATAAACTGAGTGTAGACGGAAAAAAGAACAGGTCGCTGCGCCTTGTAATCTAGGTGACCGTGACGACAACTCCACGCACGCTGTATTAACTCTGTCTATGCTACTACAGAACACCAATATTGGTGGTAATAAACGTACTTCATGGTATGTCGTATACGTGTGAGGCACCATCAAATATTTTAGTTTATAAACGAGTGTTTGTAGAAAAATAAAAAGGCTCCACTATTTAGTTGTAATGAATGCTGAAATCGTTACATTAGATATCCATAATTATGATATTTGTGGACGGATCACTCACCAGGTAACTGGATATATTCTTCATTTTATCGAGAACGCCTTGCAAAGTCTTTAATGGCGGTAGGTAGCAGGTGGCGTGAAATTGGGGCGAGTCAGGTTCAGTAAAGTCAACCCATAATCTACGAGGGATAACAGCCACCGGAACATCGTGAACAATGTGCCGTGATTGGTTGGTTAGAGATGGCTGGAAAGTATAGTGATTGGTTGGTTATAGATGGGTGGGAAGTATAGTGATTGGCTGATTAGAGATGGTTGGAAAAAAGTATAGTGATTGGTTGGTTATAGATGGCTGGAAGTATAGTTATTGGCTGATTAGAGATGGTTGGAAAGTATAGTGATTGGATGATTAGAAATGGCTGAAAACTATAGTGATTGGCTAATCAGAGATGGCTGGAAAGTACAGCGATTGGTTGGTTATAGATGCCCGGGAAGTATAGTGATTGGCTGATTAGAGATGGTTGGAAAGTATAATGATTGGTTGGTTATAATTGGCTGGAAAGTATAGTGATTGGCTGATTAGAGATGGTTGGAAAGTATAGTGATTGGATGGTTAGAAATGGCTAGAAAGTATAGTGATTGGTTGGTTAGAAATGGCTGAAAACTATAGTGATTGGCTAATCAGAGATGGCTGGAAAGTACAGCGATTGGTTGGTTATAGATGGCTGGGAAGTATAGTGATTGGCTGATTAGATATGGCTGCAAAGTATAATGATTGGTTGGTTAGAATTGGCTGGAAAGTATAATGATTGGTTGGTTAGAATTGGCTGGAAACTATAGTGATTGGCTGATTAGAGATGGTTGGAAAGTATAATGATTGGTTGGTTAGAATTGGCTGGAAAGTATAGTGATTGGCTGATTAGAGATGGTTGGAAAGTATAGTGATTGGCTGATTAGAGATGGTTGGAAACTATAGTGATTGGCTGATTAGAGATGGTTGGAAAGTATAATGATTGGTTGGTTATAATTGGCTGGAAAGTATAGTGATTGGCTGATTAGAGATGGTTGGAAAGTATAGTGATTGGATGGTTAGAAATGGCTAGAAAGTATAGTGATTGGTTGGTTAGAAATGGCTGAAAACTATAGTGATTGGCTAATCAGAGATGGCTGGAAAGTACAGCGATTGGTTGGTTATAGATGGCTGGGAAGTATAGTGATTGGCTGATTAGATATGGCTGGAAAGTATAATGATTGGTTGGTTAGAATTGGCTGGAAACTATAGTGATTGGCTGATTAGAGATGGTTGGAAAGTATAATGATTGGTTGGTTATAATTGGCTGGAAAGTATAGTGATTGGCTGATTAGAGATGGTTGGAAAGTATAGTGATTGGATGGTTAGAAATGGCTAGAAAGTATAGTGATTGGTTGGTTAGAAATGGCTGAAAACTATAGTGATTGGCTGATTAGAGATGGTTGGAAACTATAGTGATTGGCTGATTAAAGATGGTTGGAAAGTATAATGATTGGTTGGTTAGAATTGGCTGGAAAGTATAGTGATTGTTTGGTTAGAAATGGCTAGAAAGTATAGTGATTGGTTGGTTAGAAATGGCTGAAAACTATAGTGATTGGCTGATTAGAGATGGTTGGAAACTATAGTGATTGGCTGATTAGAGATGGTTGGAAAGTATAATGATTGGTTGGTTAGAATTGGCTGGAAAGTATAGTGATTGGCTGATTAGAGATGGTTGGAAAGTATAGTGATTGGTTGGATAGAAATGGCTGGAAAGTATGGTGATTGGTTGGTTAGAAATGGCTGAAAAATATAGTGATTGGCTGATTAGAGATGGTTGGAAACTATAGTGATTGGCTGATAAGAGATGGTTGGAAAGTATAATGATTGGTTGGTTAGAATTGGCTGGAAAGTATAGTGATTGGCTGATTGGAGATGGTTGGAAAGTATAGTGATTGTTTGGTTAGAAATGGCTAGAAAGTATAGTGATTGGCTGATTAGAGATGGTTGGAAACTGTAGTTATTGGTTGGTTAGAAATGGCTGGAAAGTATAGTGATTGGTTGGTTAGAAATGGCTGGAAAGTATAGTGATTGGCTGATTAGAAATGGTTGGAAACTATAGTTATTGGTTGGCTAGAGATGGTTGGAAAGTATAGTGATTGGTTGGTTAGAGATGGCTGGAAAGTATAGTGATTGGTTGGTTAGAGATGGCTGGAAAGTATAGTGATTGGTTGGTTAGAGATGGCTGGAAAGTATAGTGATTGGCTGATTAGAGATGGTTGGAAACTATAGTTATTGGTTGGCTAGAGATGGTTGGAAAGTATAGTGATTGGTTGGTTAGAGATGGCTGGAAAGTATAGTGATTGCTGATTAGAGATGGTTGGAAACTATAGTGATTGGCTGATTAGAGATGGTTGGAAACTATAGTGTTTGGTTGGTTAGAAATAGCTGGAAACTATAGTGATTGGCTGATTAGAGATGGTTGGAAACTATAGTGTTTGGCTGATTAGAGATGGGTGGAAAGTACAGCGATTGGTGATTTGAATTACCCTAAAGTGATCTTTCTGGGTCTGTCAGTATTGCACTAGCACACATGGGTGATTCTCCTCAAAAGTGGCCGGCCAAATTTGTGTAAATTTTTTGTTCCAAAATATCGAAAAGTATATCATTCGAATGCTATTTGCGATGCGAATATGATGATGCTATGTGTAAAGCATGACGGTCACTTTATATAAGGAATTACAAGCGAAAAACTGATGTCCACCGCTGTGTTGGTGATGTCCCCTGCTGTAAGGCAATTCGCCGTGGACATTTTGTGGACAAATTGAGGTAATACTGTAATGTTTATAGTATTAATAGTACCTACATTAAGTTAACTATCATCACAATAAGGGCAGGATAAATGGATCTCACTACATAATGTACAATAATAACAACAAATTTAAGTTGCGTAGATAATGAAATTGTACTTGTAACTGCGATATAAAAGGTTACATATATTATTAGGTATAAATAATAGATGTGAAAGAGATATAGGGGGCGTTCATAAAGTATGTCACGAAAATTTTCCTGTATTTTGAACACCCCCCCCCCCCCCCCCCTCCCAAATATTTTATTTCAATAATACCGAACCTGCCTATTAATAGGCCAGGGTAGTTCTTGTCAAGAGTTGAGCCGTTAAAAAACACGATGTGGTTAGGTGCGTGTATGTGTGTATAACCACCCAATATCTCAAAAATTCAAGCAGGTACGCAAACATTTTAATAACAAACTCTACATAAATTTTGTGTTACAAATACAGTTCTTGCGCACAAGACTGTATATTTTTTGTGGCGTTTCGATCACGGGGTCACTGAAAAATAGCGGTTTTGAAAATTTAAAGTCGAATTTCAAGTTCGTTTAAAGCCACCTTGTTGGCTTTCTAGTTTAATAACAGTTAGAAAGCACAATAGAAAGTGAAACATTTTGACTGAAGTAGTTCTTACTAAAAGCCTATACCTACTTTAGCAGCTTCAAACTACAGTACTGTACATGTACAAGGCAGACTAGACAGGGGTGTCCTGTTAATGTTAGGGATTAAATCCAATGTTATTGAGTTTATAACTTTTTCCTTAAAGTTTCCCACTAACACACAAATGTGTTAGTCAAAGTCAAGCAAACATTAAAGCATACTGTAGCGCCGTGACCGTCACAAAAGTCTACCCCCCCCCCCCTCCCCCTAGTGTGTGACATACTTTATGAATAGTTTAAATATGAAGCGAGTTTGAACGCTTCGAATAACTCTATGAACGCTCCCATAAGTGACTCATTTTAATTAGAGTCTATCAAAACTGCAATATCCAAATTGTTTATTTAATCACAAATCACAAGAATACCCCAGCATCAATGATGGAAATTGAAATATTTCTATATATTTTATATATATATATATATTATAATATATATTATATATATTATATTATATAAAATAATAGGAAGGCATTTTATACAACCATGTTCAGCATGATCCGGTCTCTTAAATATAATTTTGAGTTGAACGAATTATGTTTTTGACAGACCAATATCAAGCAAGTAAAATTATTTGGAAACAGAGAAACAACATGTTCCTATCTGTTCAACCGTAAGTAGTCATCGTTTTATTTAAGCAGGGACACAAAGCGCAACCCTGTTTAAATACTGTAAGTAAAATTATCACATTGGTTACATTTTTGCATATGTGTTTCGCCGGGATTTGGCTCATCAGCTACACTAACCCGTGCAGGACACATGTTAATCAAACTAACTACACACCAAAACCCAGCTAAACACACATACATAATAAACAAAATAGTATTGCATTATATCCAATGTGATAATTTTACTTACAGTATTTAAACAGGGTTGCGCTTTGTGTCCCTGCTTAAATAAAACGATGACTACTTACGGTTGAACAGATAGGAACATGTTGTTTCTCTGTTTCCAAATAATTTTACTTGCTTGATATTGGTCTGTCAAAAACATAATTCGTTCAACTCAAAATTATATATATATATACATTTATCAAATGCGATTTATTTCATGGTAGAGTACATTGGAAGTATTTCAAATAGTGGCGACTCAATACAAACACCAATTTTATTACCAATTTTATAGCACCTTTTTTCGGAGTTGGTGTTACATTCTTGGCAACAGCTTCGCTAAAGGAGATGATACAGTATGTTCTGTTCACATCAATTGGTTATATAGAAAGATAAAATTATCTTCAAAATGGGCTCGTACTTGTGTGACTAGCCCCAATCTACCAGTAATAGTGAACCTTGAAAGTTCGGTAATAATTTTTTAGAAAACCCATATTCTCAAACCCCATGTTTCCAGTGACGAAATATATATGTATTTAAGTCGTGTTTATGTCCAGAACATAATTTTCATATTGTCTCACTTATTGTCTCTTCAAAACATATAAAAACCAAAATATATCTGCCTTGGCTATCTCTGGAGTTGCGTACTAAATACGTATTCGCTTAAAGTTGTGCCAAAGATCTACACTGGATCTACTATAAAAAGGAAAAATACAAATGAAATAGTTATTGTCAATTGTTATGAATATATTATGTTGTGGCGTTTATCAAGAGCTACAAAACCAACCCAAAATTGTCGTATTTAATTCGCGCAATCAAAAGATAAGAACATTTAAAACTTTTTCTAAACTTTGCCGGTTTAATGAAAAGTGACCTTAAACTTAAACAGGCGCGGAAGTCTGGACTCACCAATTCAATGTCGAATGTGAGACAAGGTGTCTGTTTCTTTGTTAGTTTCAGTTTGCAGTTCTTGGCGGATAACCCAGGACCCGATAGAAGAGAGCGGACGGCACTGGAAACCAAATCGGAGGTGAGCTCCAGGTAAATCTCGTTGGCTTCTGGTGAAACTCCGTCCATTGCGTATTCATCAAACAGGTTCACCTTGGGAAATAAATAAATAAGGCAATTCAAACTGGTTCACCTTTGGAAATAAATAAATAAAGCAATTCAAAAAGGTTCACCTTGGGAAATAAAAATAAATAAAGCAATTCAAACAGGTTCACTTTGTTTTAAAAAAGCAATTCAAAAAGGTTCAGCTTGGGAAATAAAAATAAATAAAGCAATTCCAACAGGTTCAGCTTGGGAAATAAAAATAAATAAAGCTATTCAAACAGGTTCACCTTGGGAAATAAAAATAAAAAAAGCACTTCAAAAAGGTTCAGCTTGGGAAATAAAAATAAATAAAGCAATTCCAACAGGTTCACCTTGGGAAATAAAAATAAATAAAGCAATTCAAACAGGTTCAGCTTGGGGAATAAATAAATAAAGCAATTCAAACTGGTTCACCTTGGGAAATAAAAATAAAAAAAGCAATTCAAAAAGGTTCAGCTTGGGAAATAAAAATAAATAAAGCAATTCCAGCAGGTTCACCTTGGGAAATAAAAATAAAAAAAGCAATTCAAAAAGGTTCAGCTTGGGAAATAAAAATAAATAAAGCAATTCCAACAGGTTCACCTTGGGAAATAAAAATAAAAAAAGCAATTCAAAAAGGTTCAGCTTGGGAAATAAAAATAAATAAAGCAATTCAAACAGGTTCAGCTTGGGAAATAAATAAATAAAGAAATTCAAACTGGTTCACCTTTGGAAATAAATAAATAAAGCAATTCAAAAAGGTTCACCTTGGGAAATAAAAATAAAAAAAGCAATTCAAAAAGGTTCAGCTTGGGAAATAACAATAAATAAAGCAATTCCAACAGGTTCAGCTTGGGAAACAAATAAATAAACCAATTCAAACAGGTTCACCTTGGGAAATAAATAAATAAAGCAATTCAAACAGGTTCAGCTTGGGAAATAAAAATAAAAAAAGCAATTCAAAAAGGTTCAGCTTGGGAAATAAAAATAAATAAAGCAATTCCAACAGGTTCACCTTGGGAAATAAATAAATAAAGCAATTCAAACAGGTTCACCTTGGGAAATAAATAAATAAAGCAATTCAAACAGGTTCAGCTTGGGAAATAAAAATAAAAAAAGCAATTCAAAAAGGTTCAGCTTGGGAAATAAAAATAAATAAAGCAATTCCAACAGGTTCACCTTGGGAAATAAAAATAAAAAAAGCAATTCAAAAAGGTTCAGCTTGGGAAATAAAAATAAATAAAGCAATTCCAACAGGTTCACCTTGGGAAATAAAAATAAAAAAAGCAATTCAAAAAGGTTCAGCTTGGGAAATAAAAATAAATAAAGCAATTCCAACAGGTTCACCTTGGGAAATAAAAATAAAAAAAGCAATTCAAAAAGGTTCAGCTTGGGAAATAAAAATAAATAAAGCAATTCAAACAGGTTCAGCTTGGGAAATAAATAAATAAAGAAATTCAAACTGGTTCACCTTTGGAAATAAATAAATAAAGCAATTCTAACAGGTTCACCTTGGGAAATAAAAATAAATAAAGCAATTCAAAAAGGTTCAGCTTGGGAAATAAAAATAAATAAAGCAATTCCAACAGGTTCATCTTGGGAAATAAATAAATAAACCAATTCAAACAGGTTCACCTTGGGAAATAAATAAATAAAGCAATTCAAACAGGTTCAGCTTGGGAAATAAAAATAAAAAAAGCAATTCAAAAAGGTTCAGCTTGGGAAATAAAAATAAATAAAGCAATTCCAACAGGTTCATCTTGGGAAATAAATAAATAAACCAATTCAAACAGGTTCACCTTGGGAAATAAATAAATAAAGCAATTCAAAAAGGTTCACCTTGGGAAATAAAAATAAAAAAAGCAATTCAAAAAGGTTCAGTTTGGGAAATAAAAATAAAAAAATCAATTCAAACAGGTTCACCTTGGGAAACAAATAAATAAAGCAATTCAAACAGGTTCACCTTGGAAAATAAATAAATAAAGCAAATCTAACAGGTTCACCTTGGGAAATAAAAATAAAAAAAGCAATTCAAAAAGGTTCAGCTTGGGAAATAAAAATAAATAAAGCAATTCCAACAGGTTCACCTTGGGAAATAAAAATAAAAAAAGCAATTCAAAAAGGTTCAGCTTGGGAAATAAAAATAAATAAAGCAATTCCAACAGGTTCACCTTGGGAAATAAAAATAAAAAAAGCAATTCAAAAAGGTTCAGCTTGGGAAATAAAAATAAATAAAGCAATTCAAACAGGTTCAGCTTGGGAAATAAATAAATAAAGCAATTCAAACTGGTTCACCTTTGGAAATAAATAAATAAAGCAATTCAAAAAGGTTCACCTTGGGAAATAAAAATAAAAAAAGCAATTCAAAAAGGTTCAGCTTGGGAAATAAAAATAAATAAAGCAATTCCAACAGGTTCATCTTGGGAAATAAATAAATAAAGCAATTCAAACAAGTTCACCTTGGGAAACAAATAAATAAAGCAATTCAAACAGGTTCACCTTGGAAAATAAATAAATAAAGCAATTCTAACAGGTTCACCTTGGGAAATAAAAATAAAAAAAGCAATTCAAAAAGGTTCAGCTTGGGAAATAAAAATAAATAAAGCAATTCCAACAGGTTCACCTTGGGAAATAAAAATAAAAAAAGCAATTCAAAAAGGTTCAGCTTGGGAAATAAAAATAAATAAAGCAATTCCAACAGGTTCACCTTGGGAAATAAAAATAAAAAAAGCAATTCAAAAAGGTTCAGCTTGGGAAATAAAAATAAATAAAGCAATTCAAACAGGTTCATATTGGGAAACAAATAAATAAAGCAATTCAAACAGGTTCACCTTGGGAAATAAAAATAAAAAAAGCAAATCAAAAAGGTTCAGCTTGGGAAATAAAAATAAATAAAGCAATTCCAACAGGTTCACCTTGGGAAATAAAAATAAAAAAAGCAATTAAAACAGGTTCAGCTTGGGAAATAAATAAATAAAGCAATTCAAACAGGTTCAGCTTGGGAAATAAACAAATAAAGCAATTCAAACAGGTTCAGCTTGGGAAATAAAAATAAATAAAGCTATTCAAACAGGTTTACCTTGGGAAACAAATAAATAAAGCAACTCAAACAGGTTCAGCTTGGGAAATAAAAACAAAAAAAGCAATTCAAACTGGTTCACCTTGGGAAACAAATAAATAAAGCAATTCAAAAAGGTTCAGCTTGGGAAATAAATAAATAAAACAATTCAAACAGGTTCAGCTTGGGAAATAAAAATAAATAAAGCTATTCAAACAGGTTCACCTTGGGAAACAAATAAATAAAGCAATTCAAACAGGTTCAGCTTGGGAAATAAAAATAAATAAAGCTATTCAAACAGGTTCATCTTGGGAAACAAATAAATAAAGCAATTCAAACAGGTTCAGCTTGGGAAATAAAAATAAATAAAGCTATTCAAACAGGTTCATCTTGGGAAACAAATAAATAAAGCAATTCAAACAGGTTCACCTTGGGAAATAAAAATAAATAAAGCTATTCAAACAGGTTCAGCTTGGTAAATAAAAATAAATCAAGCTATTCAAACAGGTTCACCTTGGGAAATAAATAAATAAAGCAATTCAAACAGGTTCAGCTTCGGAAACAAATAAATAAAGCAATTCAAACAGGTTCGCCTTGGGAAACAAATAAATAAAGCCATTCAAACAGATTCAAAATAAAGCAGGCAATTTGCATCATTTTGGCAATTAAGAGAAAACAACGACAAGTCAGGGCAATATTAGAACACGAGGGAACCAAAACCAACCAATATTACTGTAAGAACCTACTTGTGGGATTTCACTCCAAATAGCGGTTCCACTAGAGCTAACACGATCTGATAATACCAAGTATAGTTTTGATTCCGAGAGACGCATGACGCACGTCTTTGCAAGTTTACTAACAGACAGCATCAGTTCTGAAAAGGAAAATAATAAAAATAAAAAGATCATCCACGATTATTACTGGAACTTAACTGTAATGAAATGGGCAAACAGAACGCACACTGTATACAGTAAAAAATTGATTGGCCACAAATCACCACCGTAGTCGAGTCGTAGTATACATACTGTATGACGTCGATTATAATCCCTCAACGGTTCATGGTCCACCAAAAATTCCAAAATCATAGCGTTTTTGTATATACAGTACATACAACTGCCATACATTGTATAAAAGATAGGCCTATATTACATATTAATTATCTGCAATTTGCATTTCCAGTACCCCAGTCCACAAGCCAGTAAACTGGCCTACATCAGCCCCTCATCACAGGGAAAACACTTACAGTAGTACCGGTACCTGTCCGGTAGTTACTTTCAGATTTGACGCTTCTAGAATTACCGTAACTTACTCGCAAAATGCTGAATGCAGTTGAAATCTACCATTTTCCCCCGGAAACGCATAGTTATAATTTACGTCAGTATAGCGAAGCGAGGGCATATGTTAGTTAACATTAGTCCAACGAGACAGGACACAACACAGAAGTAGCCTAACAAATAATAATTAATATGAACAAACACAAATGTTGGAAGGTGGCCTTAATTCCTTCGGGGACCAACATTTTTGAGTTGTTTTATATCAACCGGCAGCCTACTTTCGTCTTCGTTTTCGTACTGCCAGACTGGAGTTCAGTAGGCCTACTTTATTCTGGCTGTCTGCTGTCTGGAACTGGCTCGACGTCGACGGGATATTCCAGTATTCAGATATATTGTTTTTGGGTTTGGGGTTTGTCGGTCAACTTATTGCCAATGGTCCAAGGCCCGAAATGGCAATGCCCGAAATTCCACAAAATTTCTTAGTAGATTAGATTGCCAATTGCACCCTCCCTTGTGCGGGTTAGGCTATATGCAGATATGGTTAAACTGTTAAATACAGAAATAACAGTTAGCCTATAATTATAGTCTGGGTCGCCACTCTCAGACTCTGTCACCCTTGTACCGGTAAACGGCAGCTCCACGACAGTCGGCTTAATAGGCCTACTTCCTATAGATAGATACCAAAAGTTGGGATGATTGCGGAAAGGTAAGAGAAACGTGCTAAACATTACACGTTCTGAAATGTAGGTGTACACCGTGTACCGGTACTCTGACAGTCTGACGACGGGTAGTGCAGTAGTGCAAAGTGCTGTTTCCAAGTATCTTTGTGTTATGTTGTGTCAGGTCAGCTGCGCAGTACTACTGTACTACTACAGTACACATTATAGTATAGTAACATATCAGCCATGGCAGTCGGTCAGGTATACCTGTATGAGGTATGCCACCACTATATAGGCGTAGGCCTATGCGCCATGCACGCACAAGGGGAAGTTATGTGTACCGGCAGCTTGCATGCTTGATAAATTTAAAGTTTGCAAATAGGCCTAATTAAATTTAAATATCCCGCCATAAAAAGTGTACTAAAAATTAACCAATGGCTGAATAAACTGAAAAAATGATAGAAAAACAATAAATTGGCTGCAGTATTTCCATTGTATGTCACATGGTGAAGAAAGATGTAGGAACCATTAACTTTCCTAATATTTCCACGCTCTTGAAGGCCCAAAACATTGAACTCGACACTGAACTGAACGTATTGGAACAACACCCTTCTGTTTCTCTCTCTCAAAGAAACCGTCACTCCCGGCTACGGTATGTCACTACATGTTCGCGCTTTTAAGACCTTTGGCAGTTTAACCCGCCAAATCTATATGTCTTCTAGGTTATAAATCGACTTTAGCCTATGACAAGTATTTGACACAAATAAATCCAACATTAGCCGAAGCCAGTCTATGCGCGACCATTCACCCGCTGGATATACCCGGGAGACTGGATTCGGATGCTTTAATTTGATTGCGGTGCAGGCCTACCGTACTATTCGATTGATCATTAATATAATTCCTGACAAATATCATTCACTTTCGGGAAATATTAGCAGTTCCTTTAGGACGTGGCGCTCTATCTATATAAACAGAGCTATGGCTTACACTAAACACAACGGAATGGATTATAAGTTACACATAAGGCGCATTCTTTAGGAGATGCTTTGTTACGCGGACAAGCACATACAGACTATTGCACACTGCTGCACACTGAATTGCCGATAGTCACTGATTTTAATCATATATAAAGAGAATAGCAACCGACATTTGTAGGGCCTATAAAATAGCATTCAATTCACTACAAACCACGATAATATAAGTCGCAATTGCTATATGTAACCGGTCTCTCTAACCTTAGTGTATCAAGAAGATCGGGGTTTCTGATCGTTTATCGTTATTCTCCAAATAACAATATGTAAACAACTGATACAATTAATAACAAACAGTAAATCGCAGTAAATAATGTGCAATACAGCAGTAGGTACCGTACGGTACCGTACCGCAAGCGCCAGCAGTCTGTCGCACCAGTAACAGTTATGTGTTCTTATAATTAAAGTCGTTCTAATGTTGGAATAATTCAGAATAATTCCATAGCCGATGTTCATGGCATCAGGAAAACCAACACACTGAACCCTGTGAGCTGTTGCAGGTAGCTTTCAGCACAAAGAGGAAAAGCTCTCATTGGCAGAGCTCCATATTCCACAGATTCCACGAATGTCTAAATGCCGAACTATTAGGGTTTTTGCAGCCCTTGGCCAACACACAGGATGAATCACTCTGCTTGGTTGACCTTGCTCTGGTTGGTTGATCGAACAGAACAAAGAGGCCATACGTACAGCAAATCAGCCAATCAGCCGGTAGCTTGCATCATTTGAGTTAGGGAGTTTTTCTTTATAGAGTATTTGAGTGCATTAAGGGAAACTGGATTGCGAAGCAAAAGGGCCAGATATATCCCATAAAAGCTTTTACACCGCTCCCAGAAAATGGGATTTAATTCTATAAAATATAAAAAATCACAGTTTCTAAAATATAAAAATACTCTAAACAGTTAGTCTTTCTTACGCGGACGGCGTTTACACAGTTTTTTGAGGCTAGCAAGAGTCCTTTTCTCTTTGGGGGGAGCCACTTTACTAGGAGGGCTATAAATCCTGGGTGAAGGGTGCAATATGATTGCATCAGAAGGTGTAGGATTATGGTCGGGGTATCCGCCGTTTCGATATGCTTCTCCTCGAGCTGATTTTCCTCCGCTCGTAGCTGGATACGTTCATCCAAAAACTCTCGCAGAGAATAGGGTCGTCCAAGTTCGATAACTTCTTAGAGATTCTGGATTTCCCGATCGAACTGAGATAAAGTTACTTTGTTTACCGCTTGGACTTGCTAGTGCAATTTACGTTTATCTGAACAAGCGTAAGTTCCTTTTCTGATCTTTGTAGAATAGCGTCTAACTCATTTGGTACAACGCTCTCCGCCACTTTGGTGACAGGTTATATCGTGTTAAGCCAGGACGATGGTAAGGGTTAAACGGCGATATTAAATGTCCGCGTCCCAATCCGGTTAGGTAGGATGGGCTAATATGTAGGAAGCCCACAACCGGGGTGCCACCGACTAATTGTTCAGGTAACACTAGATCTTTGAACAGTGAGTACAGCTCGGGAGGATCCGTCATACTAATAGGATCAAGAGTCTGAGGTCTCACTAGGGAATGAGGAGGTCTGATCGAGTATTCCGAAACTCTGATCATTGGTTTATTTAAGGATCGTCTGAGTCAAACGAGCGTAGGTGATACGTCAAACAAATTTCGCTCGAAACTCCCGCCAGTATAGCGAGTAAAACCGTGTTTAGTGCAACGTCTCCGCGGATGTTTAGGTCTTTCCGTTTGTTGGTTGGGTCTAGGGCATTCATCGCAATAATACCAAAGACGCTTGTCTTGTAGGGGAAACGCGAGTGATCTTTCTCCAGCTTACAATATTCCTCCATCTGTTCGAAGCTATCCGGTACAACAGGTAGCGGTCGATCGGTGGTAAGATACATCCTAGTGGAATAGAGCCGTTTGAGTTCTACCATGCGGTCATGATGTATACCTTGAGGATATCGAGTTTCTAGATTCTGTTGACTGGTAATATCGAGATAGGTTTCTCTCAAGAATTCCAGGTATTTGGTGAAGTCGCTGCGTTTATCCGGCTCTTCAACATCTGCACTTTCGAGTCGGTTTCGAATAGAATTTTCGTGTTCGAGTCTCAGTTTATCGTTCCGCTTCCGCTGGGTATGTTATTTAAATAAAACCATTTCCCTTTCGGTGTCTACGTCGTTCGTATCGTGTAGGTCGATAGGATGACCAGTAGTTAAGAAGTCCATATATGTACCATTACGATGCGTATAGCGAGCGGTGAATTTTCTACAGTCCAACCCACACGCAAGTTGCTCCCGGGACATTGGCGGTTAGATATAACGACCATCGTCCTCCGTAGTAGTTGGACCAGCGTCGCCGCGTATCAAGCTTTCAACAAACGCTTGTAAAGGTAGAGTATATCGCTCCCTGATACCAAGATCATCTTCTATCAACTCAATCATATCTGCTATATAAGTTTATCCATATTATAATGAGTTTATATTTAGGCGAGCGGGCGTCGCTGCCTACCCCTCTCTGCCCCCGGACAGTGCGAGATCCTCAGCGCTGGTGTACTTTCGCCGATGTGCCTATCGCCAACGTCGTAGCTGCACAACGACTACAACAACCAGCACGAGTCACTCCACCGTCCGTCCCAAAGGCTTAGATATACTTCAGGTTCTTACTGGAGAGTTAGGGCTACTTTCACAATTGCGACTCGCTACTGTAAACACACCTTAGTAGTAACATTCACCTACAAACGCACAAATTCCACGTAACTGTCACAAATGGTACACATTCTATCACACATTCGGGTCATTTGTCCGTTAGTCAAGTGCCTTCCAGAATGTCACGTTGTTATTATGTATCCTTGGATACTAGCGGTGTGCTATTTATTCCGTATGCTATTCAATGAGCAAGCTTTTTATTGTTCTGTTAACTCGCTTCTAATTCTAGCGTGGTTGTTGCTATGGTGACATTATGGAAAGCTAGCGGTAGAATTAGGGTAATTCTCATGCATACAGATCTGGGATGCTATTTAATAGTAAGTCTTTAATGGTCAATATCATCTTTATATATGATTTTATGAATTTTATCGGCTATTGACTCTATATTGGAGATTCTCGCACACTAACACACTTAATAGGTGAATCTCCGCTCCCATGATCTATTAATTAATGGAATTTTGGGAATATTATAAATTGTATAAAATAACAATTTATCAAATTCATTAAAAGCTGAATTTAAATTTATTCCCGTAAATTTTATTATTTAATATTAAATAGACACAATTTTATTACAGAACATGTCTGGGGTCTGGGATCCTTGATTCTAGGAATTGATCTTTTTAAGAATATCGGTAAGTGCTACGATATCTTAATAGACTAGAATTTTAAAGGATCTAAAATTTGACAGATTTTATAAATATTAATAATTAATATTTAGGATGGGCACCAGTTTATTCCAGAACAAGTCTGGGGACGTTAACCACTGATTCTAGAATTTTGTCTTTCAAGTATATCGGTGGGTGCCACGATATCTTAATCGACTAGAATTATAGCTGGTCAAAGGGTTTAACAGATTTATTTTGCGTTATACGCTACTGTTAAAGGGACATCACGCTACTATATGTATTATTTAATATACGGTATGAGAGCAATATCGCACGAAGCAATGTCAGTGAGAAGAGGCAAGTCGTTTCCAAGGTCTACCCAGAGCTTGGTTTAGCCGAGACACGAGGATCTGAACTTTGCATTCCTAATACTCTGTCTACCAATAATACTTAAATATAGTAGGAGCTTTATTGTACTTTAATAAGTACGGATATTTCATCTTACTGTAGTCACGTATTTATAATGTAATACGGACAGTAAGGAAAGAGAAAAAGAATTATTTCTCGCCGTCGCACTAAATATATAATATACAGGTAATTAAGTAATAAACGCTAATATATTGCACTAATCTACTAAATAATCGCTAAAATGACATTCTACTAAATGAAATTAAAGAAAACGATTATAATAAAATTACATAATAATACATACATAATATAAAATAATAAAATAAATATAAAATAATATAGTCACACACCCACTCCGTATGTTGTTAAGTTATGGAGTCCCTAGATATTTGTTGGATTAGGGAGGTGGTCGTGGGAAGAGTATCTTGCCTTCCATAGTTTCCGGACAGTTTTCGGTCTCTTTCCAGTAAACATAAACGACCAGCTGGGCGATTGAGTGGTTGTGTTACTTTCTCCGCTCCCTTGGCCTGTCTAATCTTCGCCGGGGTAAGATAAGGAGGCCATTCATCTTCTTTATTTAGGAAGTCGGGTCCACCTAACCAGTCTGGAGTATCTGTCAGTTCTTGAGGAGTTGCTCCTCTGGAGGCGATGTCGGCTAGATTAATCGTCTCGGGGCAATGTCTCCATTGATCTACATTGGAGTTGATGTCGTCATTATCTGAGGAGTATGGTCTTCCCTCAGTTGGGTCGTCAACTTCACTGCTCTCCACTTCCCGTTCACTTAATTGATATACCTGTTCTTTTGGTAATCTTTCCATAAGAGTTCTACAAGAAGGGCCAGTAAAGTACCAGCTACCGACCCCTTCCACCTAGCCGAATCCCTAGTGTTCCATACCACTCCCATCCTGTATAAGTCCTCCCAGCCAGCTTTCGATAAGTTAAACGGGAGTCCGGGTCCGGGGAAATTCCATTGCGTCTCGACAATAGACTTCAGTTCCTCCTTCGTGTATCCTGCATAACTATCCTTGGTCGATCGCTCACTTCTCGCCCAATCAATCTGGTGCTCCTCCACCGCAATCAATACCCTTTTGAGTATGGCTACAGGAAGGATGAGAAGGGGATCCGAATAAACCGCATCTGCCATCTTTGCTCCGCGCTCGGGTGTCAGCTCTACAGTATCCGCACTACTGGAGCTGTCGGGTCGCTGAGAAATAAGTTCTCGGCTCGAGTGTTGCTGCTGTTCCGCTGCTTCTTGGTCCCGCTTGACCTGAGCTCGAGTGCCTATGATAGACCTACGGTGTGGGACTAGCCTAGGGTCTGATACTACTACTGGAGGGATGATCTTTCTTACAGTAGGGGACTTGGACTTTGGTCTGGGATGTTCTATACTTTGATCTTGGTCACAGATCCTTTCAAGACACTGTCCAAGTCTAAGACTCATTCTAACACCTTCCAAAAGACTATCTGACAGTGCCCGTTTTGTGTCAGACATGTTTGATTGTACAGTTGAATGCCTACTGCTATATTACAGTTAAAGCAAGTCTAGTAATTCAGTATCAACTGTTAGCCTAGTAATTAATTACCGATACTGTTACTCAGTGTAACGTGATATATATATACAATATATTAGAATACCGGTATACACTTATAGTATATATATAAGTATTATTACTGACTAGGTTTGTCACAGAATACCGGTATGTAATTTCAGCACAAATATATATAAATATATAATAGGCCTATCGTGAATACCGGTATACAGCTTACACTTATAGTATATATAAGTATAATTATGGACTAGAATTAATTACAGAATACCGGTATAATTGCCGCCTAAATTTATAGAAATAAATATAATAAGCCTATTGTAAATACCGGTATATCAATTATTTTAGAATAATTGAATTTCTGAATTTTAGGGGTTACTTGGTTACTTTAACTTACTTTATTACCGTTATTTAAGCAGTAGTCCAACTGATATTGAGACCTAATTGTTGTATGGCAGGCCTACTATTTATAAATCGGTTTGAGTTGATTTATAATATATATACCCGTTTTAATGGGTTTTGTCAATATTTGAAATAAATGTTATTATTTCTGGGGAGGAGTCACTACACAGAAGCTGTGCGCTCTCAGTGAAGTGCTACTTGTTGGACACTAAAACAAATAATTCTAATTTACCTAAGTTACTTAATACTACAAATTACATACAATTCGGGGTGAGATTACAATCTCTAAATAAACACAAAAATTACAAGTACGAATTTTTAGGGTAATTTTACAAGAAGTCTACAAACCAGCCTAACAAAGGGTTAGAATATCTGGTTATTACAACGGACAGGTACTACGGTATTTGAAAATAATAAGTAGTAGTAAATATACTGCGTTGTCCAGATAGGAAAATACCACCGTCTGACGACTTATAGCCGTATCGCTATAAGTACTACGTTATGTATCACGGAGTGTTCCTACCTAGAAGTTAATTACCGCGGTCTACCAGAACCAACGTGCCTATTAACCACTTTACAACACAAATATACTGCCTACACACTAATTACCTTCGGAAAGCACTGTACACTAAACCCTAAATTAGGTACAAGTACTTATACAACAAATAATCAGTAGTTAAAAATACTTGAACAGCTAAAAGAACCACGGTATCTGCCGGAGTGACCGGGGCACAAAATCACCAGTCTTTACCTACGCCAAGCAGCCCTGATGTAGTACCGGGGTTAATTTAACTATAACGGTATATATAACAAGCACAATTACTGTAGGAATAAACTTGGGGATATGAATGTTGCGAATAATCGCATAAACTCTGAATAATAAATATTACGCTACCCGTACAAACTACTCAAACAAAATACAAACCAAACGCTGGCAGACTACTATCAAGCCCAAATAAACTACAGTATGTGCAGACTCCGAAATGGTTAGTTAGTATGCGTTCTAACCGAGTAGTACGACTTATTCTTTCGGGGGGGGGGGGGGGATTTACCTTACAGCTCTAGATGCCCCTACTTTCCTAACCGGCACTTTATCGGACATACACTCTACACACACCACAATCTCTTAAGACCTAACAACAGCCAGACAACAATCTAGCCTATAAATTATCTGAATAAGAAATATTACGGTACCTGTACAGACTACACAAACAAAGTACAGACCAAACGCTGGCAGACTACTATCAAGCCTAAATAAACTACAGGACATGCAGACTCCGAAATGGTTAGTTAGTATGCGTTCTAACCTAGTAGTACGACTTATTCTTTCGGGGGGGGGGGGGGGGGGGTTTACCTTACAGCTCTAGCTGCCCCTACGTTCCTAACCGGCACTTTATCGGACATACACTCTACATGCACTGCAATCCGTTCAGACCTATCAACAGTCAGACAACAGTCCAGCCTACAAATTATCTGTACGATCTGAGCAGGCTTACACGTCTTCTGCTCAATATTAGCCTACTAGTAAATAAAACTGACAGAAATAAGTAAACCATGCAAAGGAATAAGGGGTGATCAATCCCTAATCCCCTAACAGCCTACAATATACAATATATCACAATCGAAATAATACTGCTGTACCTGTACTGCTGTAAGTACCGGTTCCGGTGGTTAGGTAGTTAGGCCTACAGGTTACCGGTCGACCGGTACTTCAGCTTTATTGCTTACGGCAATAAAGAAGCAATAACCGTTATTGTTCTTACCAGAACAATAGTAAACTGTATTTATTGCCTACACTGCAATCAGAATTATAACTGTTACTGTTCGCGCTTTTAAGACCTTTGGCAGTTTAACCCGCCAAATCTATATGTCTTCTAGGTTATAAATCGACTTTAGCCTATGACAAGTATTTGACACAAATAAATCCAACATTAGCCGAAGCCAGTCTATGCGCGACCATTCACCCGCTGGATATACCCGGGAGACTGGATTCGGATGCTTTAATTTGATTGCGGTGCAGGCCTACCGTACTATTCGATTGATCGTTAATATAATTCCTGACAAATATCATTCACTTTCGGGAAATATTAGCAGTTCCTTTAGGACGTGGCGCTCTATCTATATAAACAGAGCTATGGCTTACACTAAACACAACGGAATGGATTATAAGTTACACATAAGGCGCATTCTTTAGGAGATGCTTTGTTACGCGGACAAGCACATACAGACTATTGCACACCGCTGCACACTGAATTGCCGATAGTCACTGATTTTAATCATATATAAAGAGAATAGCAACCGACATTTGTAGGGCCTATAAAATAGCATTCAATTCACTACAAACCACGATAATATAAGTCGCAATTGCTATATGTAACCGGTCTCTCTAACCTTAGTGTATCAAGAAGATCGGGGTTTCTGATCGTTTATCGTTATTCTCCAAATAACAATATGTAAACAACTGATACAATTAATAACAAACAGTAAATCGCAGTAAATAATGTGCAATACAGCAGTAGGTACCGTACCGTACCGTACCGGCCACTGCGCCGGTAACAGTTATGTGTTCTTATAATTAAAGCCGTTCTAATGTTGGAATAATTCAGAATAATTCCATAGCCGATGTTCTAGGCTCTGGAAAAACCAACACACTGAACCCTGTGAGCTGTTGCAGGTAGCTTTCAGCACAAAGAGGAAAAGCTCTCATTGGCAGAGCTCCATATTCCACAGATTCCACGAATGTCTAAATGCCGAACTATTCGGGTTTTTGCAGCCCTTGGCCAACACACAGGATGAATCACTCTGCTTGGTTGACCTTGCTCTGGTTGGTTGATCGAACAGAACAAAGAGGCCATACGTACAGCAAATCAGCCAATCAGCCGGTAGCTTGCATCATTTGAGTTAGGGAGTTTTTCTTTAGAGTATTTGAGCGCATTGAGGGAAACTGGATTGCGAAGCAAAAGGGCCAGTTATATCCCACAAAAGCTTTTACACTACAACTGAGTATAAAACACCACCACCACCCCGGGCTACCCAAAGTAAAAACCCTATTAAATACTCGGCTCTAACAGACAATGATTTCATGAATATCATGCGAACTGAATACCAACTCAAATTCGCTGGGACGGATGAAGGGGGGGGGGGGGGGGGGGGGGGGTAACAGGGGCAGCTGCCGGGGGCCCGTTAGTTGGAAGGTGCCCGCAAGTTGGGAGAAATTTACCGAACATTATCTCACTGATAAAACAACCTCATTTATTTATTAATTTCTGGCTGTAAGCGGAGTAAGTAAGCGGAAATCACCGCTTTTTTCACTGATTTTCACTTCAACTATTCTGTCCATAGTTTTTTCCATTACGTTTTATATCGAATATATTGTTTTATTTGAAAAAAATATCACCAGCGTTACTTATTTATACCAACGGGAGGACTACAATTTTTTGCAATTGGTTTTCGTGGGGGAGGGGGATAGAGGCCCGTTAATTGCGACTGCCGGGGGGCCGATAATCCATAATCCGTCCCTGCAAATTCGTAAAGAAATGTTTTAAGAAATTTGCTAGACTAAATACTGCACTGCATAATACGTCCGGGTACCGTATTGTTTGACGACCCTACTGTATTGTGGTATCTAAAGAGTAGTGGGATGAAGCGAAGATATATCGGTAACTTGGTTGAATAAGTTTTATTTTATTTTTGGCCCAAACGGTATATGAGGCGTGGGTTTCAACTTTCCCTTATAATCCAAGCAAACTGTTATGCAAATGGCATGTAGGAAGGGCATATAGAAGGGCATAAATCATGTACATAAATCATTAATTAAATCATGTACATAAATCATTAATTAAATCATGCACATAAATTTTGTGTAATTTGTCCACAAAATTTCTTAGATTAGAGCCTCGATTTAGGGATAGGGTTAAATTACTGCTTTAATTATGGTTTGTGCCTGACCAACAAACCCTAACCTAAAAACAAACCAATATCCCAGACAGTATACCTACAAATCACCCCCAAAACCAAGCCATTAAGTAAGCCAAGTCAGCCAAGTAAAATAAAGGTGTAAACGTTGTACCGACACTGTGCCGACAGTGTCGCCGTTATGTTGTGCCGACAGAGTCGGCGTTATGTTGTGTCGCCGACAATGTCAAAATTTTCATTTCTCATTTAATTTTCAACATTTTCCGGCATTTTCAAAAAAAAAAAATTTCAGCACGAAAAAGAAATCTCGGTTTTTAAAACATCGGCCCAACTGTTTCAGAGATACAGGTGAATTAAAAAAATTTCTAAATGACCCCCCCCCCCCCCCCCGGGCCTGATGTTAAAGGGGGCCTTTTATAGAGGAGTATTTTCATTATTGCTGCGGAACTGCTACGGTGCAACTCCACAACTCATTACCCTTCACAATCCCGCTCTTTACTTTAATACTGAAATCAGTCAATACAGCAACACCACCTTACTGCTCACTGCTGTTGCTGTACGATTTTGAAATAACTGAGATAGAATTAGAATTACTGTATTGTTATCCTTATTTTAGAGAGATTTCGAGAGACCGAGATTTCTTTTTCGTGCTGAAATTTTCAAATTTTTTTTGAAAATGTCGGAAAATTTTGAAAATTAAATTGTCGTCTCGGCACAACGTAACGCCGACACTGTCGGCACAACGTAACGCCGACACTGTCGGCACAACGTTATACCGACACTGTCGGCACAGTGACGGTACAACGTTTACACCCGTAAAATAACGCTGTATGTTAGTATGTTTTCCATATAAAAAGTGGCGCCTGTTGTGTGAAAGAACCCTACTATGGTGCGATTATGTACTGTACTTCTGTACGACCATTAGGCCTACCAGCCCCATGACCTGGCTACCACATAGTAGGAACAATAATTATAGAGCTACGGCTGTACGGTCTGATGTTAGAGAATACTGGAAAATGTTATAGCTAGAAATAGTACACCATGACCCACATATTTTTTTTACAAATCTTTATCCATAGTCATATGGCTTGAAATTTGAAACACAACCAGTTCCACTCACCGTCGTTGACCCCATGACACCGGAATTTTCCATTTCGCCTTTAAATTTTTTTAATAAGCGTTTTAAAAAAGTGTCTTGCGAAATCGCACCCCCCGTATCATTGCCATTCTTCACATTAGTCGTAATTTTTTTCATATCATTAAAAATCTTGCGTTGCACGGATTACAAATATGTAACAATGTTTGAATTTTGTTGAGAAACAGCTGAGATAGCAGAGCAGTATAGAGCTAAGGCCTATTCATTCTGTAATTGTGCTAGGCGTAGGCATATAATAGGTACTGTAATACTGTTATCGGCTTATGGCTTAGGCCTAATGCTTATCTCACACGACCAGAGCGTTATTGCTGTATTGTGTATTGTTGTACTGATTCAGTACGGTATTGATTAAATATTAGAATTAGCCTACCGGTAACGCGGTACGATTCATTTATGGCGGACATCCCAAAGAAACCACGATATGACTGGTACCAAACAGACAGCCACGTCATTATCGCTGTTATGCTAAAAAACATCAACTTTGACGACATAAATACGATATTCGGGAGCAGAAGTCTCGATATCTGCGTCCGACAGAATCAGGAGGAACACCAACTTAATTTGAATCTCAACCAGGTTATTGTACCGGAAAAATGTTCCTACAAAGTTGGTAAAGTGAAAATCGAATTTAAGTTGTGTAAAGGGAGCGGATTGTTCTGGCGATCTTTGGAAGATGCATCGGATGATAGTATGCCGACGCCGTCAGCTCATTCGGTTACCGACACCAACACCCACCAATATCCAACTTCGGCCCACGTTACTAGGGACTGGGACGCCGTTGCTAAGGACGCCGTCGAAGAGGAGAAGAAAGACATGCAGGGTGAAGCAGCGCTCAACAAGATGTTCCAGGATATATACTCGAACGCAACGGAGGAAACGCGAAGGGCGATGAATAAATCATTCCAGGAGTCTGGAGGGACAGTCCTTAGTACTAATTGGGACGAAATCGGGAAAGAGAAAACCGAAATTAAACCGCCCGACGGAATGGAGTACAGAAAGTGGAATGAATAAATTAATTGTAATACAATTAGCTGTCGCATATGCGGGCCCTGGCAACTGCTACTATTTTTTTACTTCGAATTTACTAATTAATTAAACTTCCATTGAGGTTCATTTTGTTAAAAGTGTGTGATGGAAAATAACGGTACCCGATATTTTATTACTTTCGACTTTGTTTGTTTTGGGTTTTCGGGTATCTGTAAATGTAATTACATTAAATGAATTTTAGGATGTACCTGTAGGGCAGGGCCTAAGCAATAAGCATTGATATATATACTGTACTGTCTGCTAAATGTCGTCAGTGAGTAGGCCTAATCATTTTGATTTTGAACTAAAAATACGGTATCTTTATTTATTATAGAAACAATTAATTATAATTTATTACAAAATTTATATACTCGCACTTATCCAGTATATCACAAAATAGTCACTCAGAAAGTTAGAATAACTTACTATTACTGTATATCGGTTTCGACTTCGGGTCGATATTATTATATAATGCAGACAGAGACTTAATAAAAATACCCATTACATAAACCCGATCTATTTTTACAAGCAACACTTTGAGTGAACGCAAAATTCATATAATTAATTGTATTTGTGTGAGACCACGGTAAAGCACAAACACAATAACATTATTGCGGCTTATTAACACTGAGGCAGACCTTGGTGTGAGTAGATAGGAGGATAACGATAAATGACTTAAACAAATATATACATCTAATTAGAAGACCAAGTAAATAATATCAGCAGACAAAGAAATGAAAGTCGTCAAAATGAATATATAAATACTAATAATTTGTACTGATTTAATATCCAATATATATACATACAGTAAGGGAAAGGGGAGGTGAAGGGGGTCACGTATAGGAAAAGGGGGCATTGGGCATATAAAAAATATAATTAGTTTATTGTTTTGGTTAGAAAAACCCGTCCTTTCCCATAGTATAGAAAAATGATAAAGAGGCAAAGGAAACACTAAAAACCTTTAACCTAACCCCCCCCCCCCCCCCCCCCCCCCCCATCGCCCGCCTTTATTATCAATGTAGTAATATTATACTTTCTGTAGGTGTACATACACACCATACCAAGTAACTTACTATTATAGTTACTTACTACCTGACCTGTGCGTATCTTAAATGTTGGACAGGAGGAGTGTTCAGGGATACATCTGCGCACACTAACTTTACCATAAGTAACGTATGATGATTAATTATTTCTTGAGTACTAATGTTTATTTGTTGTAAAAAAAACTATTTTGTACTATTTTGTAATGCATAAACTAGAGTAGGAGTAGAAAATATCGTAACATTTTAGTACTAAACATTCATATGGAAATAAATTCACCATTTGTCTTTCCACAGTAATCTTTGACATATTTTCTCAACACCACAACGACAGAAACTGTTACAATTATATTTTTGCAATTATAGCAAATTACAATTATATAAATTCGACATGTAGAACTCCATCAGCAGGTCGAGAATCAGGTTCCCTAATTTCTTTGAACATGTGTGATGTGAACCATTGAAAAGGAAGCTTAACATTCCCAATATTCAAACTCTGTTGAAATGAACTTCTTAAAAGTGCACTGTCGATTCCGTCCATTGAGATCAAGAACATCTCCATCGGCTATTCCTAAAGAAGCCATATAAACTTTCTTCGGCAGATAAGCTTTCTCTTAGTGCAGTGGGTGTTCAAGAGCACCGAATGCAGACTGGACAGACTGATGAGGTTCTGATTAAGGACATGGGGGGGCGGTTGGCGACTCGCCCTCGCTTCAGCGGATGATAGTGGCAATGGTGGAATTGGTCTATTGATGAATATGATGTGGCAATGGTGGAATTGGTCTATTGATGAATCCAACTGCATATGCAGCATTGGACAAAATAGACCAAATCTCTAACCGCATCATCCGTTGCCACTTCTCATGTTCTGGAAGACTGGCTAAGAAGTTTCCTAAGGTGGTTCTGATTGTGTGCTACTCTCCAACTAGTGTTGCCCCTGTGGAGGAGGTGGAAAATTTCTACCAGAATCTACAAGCAGCTACTGATGGAGTGGATCAGCATGCATTCTTAACATTCCTGGGAGACTTTAATGCAAGTCTGCATCAATCACCTACATCGCCCTGGGTCTATAGCAATAGTGTTAACCGAAATTCCGTCCATCTTCAGGATTTTATCTCTGGAAATGGATTGTTTTCGGCTGGAACCCAGTTCAAGAAGCGAACTGGAAAGCTATGGACTCATAGTGGACCCAGTGGTCACAAGTCCCGCATAGACCATATCCTGTTTCGTAGGAAATACAGGAGCTCTATACAAGACTGTAATGCATTTACACTACGAGCCTTCTCCAATGATCACCGCCTTATTGTGGCCAAGGTAAGACTTAGTCTGCGTGCTAGCAGAACAACGAAATCTGCCTTGCCGCGGCATGACTGGTCCTCTCTGTTGCAACAGCCAAGTGTGAGATCCAGCTTCACACTACAGCTGAGCAACAGGTATGAGGTTCTTGCCTCTGAGGCGGCAGATCACTGTGAGGGCTATACTGCCTTCACTGAGGCAGTTAAGTTAGCAGCTGCAGAAACAGTTCCTGAATACCCTCGAAACAGGAAACGGGCCCCCTGGACTGACAACAAAATTCAGAAGTGCCGAAATGACCTCTACAAGGCGCAGAAAGAGTCCCGACTCAAACAGACTACAGCGGCCAAGAATGCAGTTAAGGCTGCATCTAGGTCCCTGAACAGGCAGTACTCTGTTTTTTTACAGGAGCTAATAAACCAACAGGTTGATGCCATCAATAATGCTGACGACAGCAGGCAATCATCCCAGGCATGGAGATCGATCAACTTGCTTGCTGGTCGAAAAAGCCAACCAACCACCAAGGTTAAGGCTGAATCACCAGCCGATCGCCTCAATGGTTGGAAGGCCCACTTTGAAAAGCTCCTCAATAATGACAGGGTATTGCCTGATAACTTTATAGAAGTAAAAGTGTCTGAGTCTGTACTCCCAGATATTCCCATTGGTGATATCTCCTTGGCAGAAGTGAAGGCTGCTGCAAAGAGCATTAAGACCAATCGTGCCAGTGGAGTAGATGGTGTTCCCCCTGAGGTCTTTAAAATACCTGAGTGTTTAAAGCTCATCTATCCCATCATAGTAGACATGTACCGAACAACAAGAGTCCCACAAGAAATGAAAACAAATAAGTTGGTGCCAGTTCCCAAGAAGGGCAACCTAACACTCTATGGTTCTTTTCGGGGAATCTCATTGATCTCGATTGCTGCAAAGCTATACAATAGAATTCTATTAAATCGCATCAGGGATCCCATTGAGAGACTGCTCCGTGGAAATCAGAATGGGTTCCGTAAAGGTCGTGGGACCATTGAGCCCATTTTGGCACTTAGAAGGATAATTGAAGAGCTATCTAAAAAGAAAGACAGGCATCTGGCTGTTATCTTTGTTGAGTTCTTCAAGGCCTTTGATTCAGTCTCTCGCTCACGTATGTTCAGCATACTTTCATTATATGGGATTCCTGATGAAATTATTGCAGCAATCAGATCAGTATAAGATGGTTCGACAACATTTGTGTCTACTGTTGACGGTGACACAGAACCATTTGAAGTGTTATGGGGCGTCCTCCAGGGAGACACACTTGCACCATTCTTGTTCATAATTGTTGTTGACTATGTTCTACGCATGTACTTAGATCATCATAATGATGATGGGGTGATGATAACTCCACCTACTGGGTCCAGAAGTCGAGGAAATCCTGCCAAGTACCTAACTGATCTAGACTTTGCTGATGACTTAGGAGTACTCTCAGAATCACTAGAGGGAGCCCAACGGCTCCTCAGCTCATTAGAACATGCTGCTTCTAGTGTTGGTCTTTTTATTAACTCAAGAAAGACCAAAATTTTGACAGTTAACTTTGAAAGTCCTCAGCAAGTCTCTGATCGGATGAGCATAAGCTCAAAAGATGGTATGCTTGAGCATGTGGATGACTTCTGTTACCTGGGATCATGGATCCGGAAGTCAGGTGAGGACCTTCGAATACGTAAGGGAAAGGCATGGGCAGCCTTGAATAGGCTTTCCAGGATTTGGAAGTCACCGAGAATTAATCGGACACTTAAGGTCCGATTATTTAGAGCAGCAGTAGTTCCAGTACTCCTCTATGGGAGTCCATGCTGGGCTCTAACTGCTGAGGACACCAAAGCTCTGGATGGCACATTCACAAGAATGCTACGCCGGGTTCATCGTGTCAAGTACAATGCACACATCTCCAAACAGACACTATATAACATTGGAGGTGTCTCATTGGTTCCCCCAAGCGTGACACTAGAACAAAATCGCCTCCGCTTTACAGGACATTGCTTTCGCCGTGAGGACCAGCCAGTGCATAATCTTGTACTTTGGCAGCCTCATGGAGTGAATAAGCATGGTGGACAGCCCATGACTTTCTTGAGACGCATCTTAAAGGACACTGGCCTTGAAGATGCGGATGATCTAGCAAATGTCATGGGTGATAGGGAGTTGTGGCGGTGCAATTTTGTCGATAAGCCGGCACAGCATTCTTAAAAATGCAGCTGCAATGCAGCATGCCGATCCTAGTAGTAGTATATAAACTTAGTGTACGTATACATTACGTTGCGTAGATTCTCGCATTTCAAATCATTCAACAAACATTGCAAACGCTGCTGGCATCTGAAAGAGGAAACCTACAATTTTGTTGTTTATGAATGCTTTTTTGCTGATACTTGGCACTTGGCAGAGGACTACTACACCATAGTCTTCGTGTTTTGGGAGGACGCTAACCAGTGCAGAATTATGCAGTCTGCCACTAGGGGGCGAAATGTCTGAAATTAAAACCATCCATTTTATTACGATAGAGTTGCTGCAGTGACCTACTGCACTATAGATTGTGTTTGCGAGGACGCTAATCACTACTCTACAGTTATACAGTTTCCCACTAAGGGGAAAATATCACACACCGTTTAAACCGTTTAAACCTTTTCCCATTTTATTATTTGTAATCCATTGGAGGTGTGGGGCGAGCGACGAAAGTAAGCGAGCTTAGCATACAGGTACCACTAACTCAATCGGTGTGTCTGTTGCTCTGTCGTTCTGTGGGGCGAGCCACGAAGTGAGTGAGCCTTAGCGTAGTGGTACCATAATCAACCTGTCTTTCTGTGGGGCGAGCCACGAAGTGAGTGAGCCTTAGCGTAGTGGTACCATTAATCAACCTGTCGTTCTGTCGCGTTTTTTTCAGTGTTCAATTTTAAACGTTAATAACTGAGTTAAATTATTATCTGGCCAATCTTCGATGAAATCTATCCAAACATGGTACACATGTTGTTTGGCAAAAGTTTAGAAATTTTCCAAGTTGAATTTTCGTGTGGCCTTCGAGAAGCTAAGATAATAGCAGTTAATTAGTTAATTAAATTGATTACGGTAAAAACAGCACTTTCAACCTGCCTTTTAAAGGAGATTAATTATTTTACAGTATAAGATTTAAATAATTATACTTAAAAATTATACAGATGTAATCCACATACCCCATTCTATTATAGTTTTTCATTAGTTCAAGTGATTTGCTTTAATAATTGTGTCTTTAATTGATCTAAAGTAATTAAAACGGCATAAAAAATTGATTCTCATTAAATACTGCACATTTATTGGTTAACATCCAAGTTGGCTTGGTGCTGGTACATAGGGGATGGGAAGGATGTGTGTGTAGAACAGCCAGTTACTCTTCAATGGGAATGCGAATGTGGGGCGAGCCACGAAGTGAGTGAGCCTTAGCGTAGTGGTACCATTAATCAACCTGTGGGGCGAGCCACGAAGTGAGTGAGCCTTAGCGTAGGGGTACCATTAATCAACCTGTCGTTCTGTCGCTTTTTTTGCGGTGTTCAATTTTGAACGTTAATAACTCGATCAATCCTCGATGAAATGTAACCAAACTTGGTACACAAATAGTCTGTCAAAAGTTTAGAAATTTTCCAAGTTGAATTTGCTTGGGGTCTTCGTGCAGCATCTGTGTAACTGTCTTACAGTTATAATAAATTAATCTACCCAAAAATTATTAGGCTTGGCATCAGTTTTCGCTCAATTTTAATTTGTATCTCATAACTGGGCCTCGTCCTGCGCGAAGGCCCCACGAACGTGTGTAAGATTATTTACGTACAGTTATTGCAGTAACTGTAAGAAAATTACATAAAAAGGATATGGATTTCATTTGCTCCTAAACATTACAAAATTCAAACTAATAATTTAGCATTTAGAACGCCGATAACTTGACATAATGTAACAAAATTACGTACGTTAACGTGTGAAAAGGGCACTGTTCAACTTTTATGACCTTTGCATATTTATGTAAACCTTCCTCGTTGCGCTCGCTCTGTGCATAAATAAATACTGCACACCAATCGGCCCAGAACGCTGTAAATTGGTACTTTTCACACAATGTATACAATAAATTTATTATTTTTAGATATGTAGTTTATATAAAAACTATCGTAACTACAAAAAAATTATTATTATCATTATTATAAGTCAAAGCGGATCCTCGTTTACTTCATGGTCTGGTCTGGTCTGGACATGACTCAAGCGAGGGCCTAGAGCCCCCTCAAGCCCCCCGCTCGATTCGCGCCTGGTTAAATTCTCAATTTAGGGAAAGGAGCAGGTTACAGTGACACGTACGTTATTTTAACCAAAACAATATACTCAATACAATATAACAGGTTTACAGTTTTATTTTTGAGTGTAAGCAGCTGTTATTTGCGTCGAATTTCCCCTGGAGAGGGATGAATTTTTATTGCATCCAGTTCCCCCCTATCAGAAAAAATCAACCAAAGACAGAGCAGACATGTTTTTATCGAATAAGGAATCGTTAAAAAACAGGAGACAAACCAACATTATATAGCGGGAAATTTAAATTCTCCAAAGAGCAAAGTATCCTGATTTTAATGACTGATCAAACTGCCAGACAGTGTCAGTTCACAGAAACATACAGACATATTATAGCTAAGCTAGAGACAAACTATTCTGTCGACTTACAATGTCGGACTGGGAGACAAACATTCCCTTATTAAAGATTGATCGACGCAACTTTGATGCAACACTAAACTCCGTAAAGTCAGCGATAAGCGGAGCGACGTTCGTAGCGATGGATCTGGAACTGAGCGGGTTGGGGGATCGACGGAAGTTCATCGTCCCGACCGTAGACGAGCGATACGAGGGTATTGCGGCCGCGGCCAAGACCCGCGCCGTAGTCAGCGTCGGGGTCTCCTGCTACACCATGGTAACCAGTGCCGTCACCACAATGACGTTCCGAGTTGATTCCTTTGAGTTCGCGGTTCTCTGCACGGACCACTTTGTGGTAGACCCGGTTTCCTGCACATTCTTGGTCCGTCACGGATTCGACTTCAACCATATGTTTACCCACGGACTTCCCTATCGGAGGGGCAACGACAAATCCAAGGAGCCGAGTTCGAGCCCTCCCGACTTCCGATATCTGTTTTCTTTCCTCCTGGCCGCGAAGAAGCCCGTAGTTCTCCACAACGGGTTCCTTGATTTGGTATTTATTTACGATAACTTTTACTGCGAACTGCCCCGGAAGTTGGAGCGATTCGTCGCCGACCTCTGCGAGATGTTCCCCGCGGGTTTATTCGACACGAAGTATCTCTCGGACTTCCGGGGTCGTTTCGGGGCCAGTTTCCTGGGCTACGCGTTCCGCGCCGCCCAGCGTCTGAACGCACGGAGCCGGACGAGCGTAGCGATGCGGTTCCCGAGGCCGGACGAGGCCTCCCGAGTGGCGTACCAACGATTCCCGTTGCCTAGCCACCGGGAAGCCGTCGCCACCACGACCGCGGAATTCTGCCCCAAGTACTCGGCCTACGGTTACTGCAACAACCGCGAGTGCAAACTGTCGCACAATCTCGACGATATTCTAGATAAACATTTGCACAGGAAGTATCGTAGGAGTAAACGGCGTAACAGATCGAAAGATATGCAACCGGAAGTTAACCTGGAACAGGAAGTTAAAACGGAACCGGAAGTTAATCTGGAACCGGAAGTTAAATCGGAACATATTCCGAACTCGGAGTGCCATCGGGACTCAGAATATATTCCGAACACTGTAATCGAAGTGAATGGCGACGATCCCAAGACTGCCGACTACCCACTGGGTGCCACCGACACAGACGGGAGGCACACGGCGGGGTACGACGGGGTGCACACGGCGGGGTACGACGGGGGGCACACAGCGGGGTACGACGGTGGGCACACGGCGGGGTACAACGGGGGGCACACGGCGGGGTACGACGGGGGGCACACGGCGGGGTACGACGGGGGGCACACGGCGGGGTACGACGGTGGGCACACGGCGGGGTACGACGGGGGGCACACGGCGGGGTACGACGGGGGGCACACGGCGGGGTACGACGCACTCATGACTGGGTTCGTCTTCGCATACTTCCTCCGACAATCGACAGACGACTCCGTCGTACACAACGGAGATTTCGGTCGGTTTAACATGTCTGAAGCGGCGAATAAACTCAGTTTGGCCTGTAAAGACGTCCCTTTATTGGTGCAGAAGAGTTACTACGCGAAAACATCCCAGAATCACAAACTTAAAATAATTAAAATATTTCCAGTATAGCGATTTTATCTAATACAGTCCGTGCTTATCGTCCGTATTTTTGGCAATGCAGTAAATTTATTTTGATTAAATTTTCGTCATAACTTCATAACTACTAATTTGGTTGGGTATGGGATGGAGGCTCATAAATTTATTAAAATGTGTTTCTAGAATTGTAATATTGTGGTTGACAAGGTAACCGAATACAAAGTTCAAACTTTGCACGGAAGTAATTCAAGTCCACGAATATCTCTGGTATTAAGATTTGGCAGATGAGTTAAGGAGATAAAAGTCTATCAAAAATATATTTGTATATCGCATTTGTTTACAATTCCTTTGCCATGGTAACATGTATAATGATAAAATTTATGTATCACCAATTTAATATTTGAAATTTGTTATCATTTACACTTGAAATATCGTGACCAGTGGCCCTATGATTTGTCATGCTATCTCCTTTCTGATTGGGCAGTTTTGATTACGGGCATATCTGTTGTGATTCACAAATTACGGTCTATAAATAAAAGCTTTAGAAAATGTATTTACACAATGACCCGTAATATAGTGTCATTTTTTCTGATGACACGAATCTGATGTTATCTGCGCTGCGAGTGCTGTTTAATTTGCAAATAATAATGAGAAAAGACGAATTTATGACTATAAAATAATTGTCTTTATTAAGTTAAATGTAACATAGTTTTTATAATATTTATACGGCAAACAGTGCCTACAATAAATTTACCAGAAATGGTAGCAGAAAATTGTATATAGTGACTAATCGGTCAAGGAATGCATGAGACAATACGTAGCACGAAAGTGGGATTGGACTGACTACTAGGATCGGCATGCTGCATTGCAGCTGCATTTTTAAGAATGCTGTGCCGGCTTGTCGACAAAATTGCGCCGCCACAACTCCCTATCACTCATGACATTTGCTAGATCATCCGCATCTTCAAGGCAGGTGTCCTTTACGATGCGTCTCAATAAAGTCATGGGCTGTCCACCATGCTTATTCGCTCCATGAGGCTGCCAAAGCACAAGATTATGCACCAGGGTTTTTTTTTCAAAATGTCCGCTGTGAAAAGTTTCTAAATGGCGAGGAAAAATTTAGAAAATCTCTAATTTGTTTAGAAAACCAAAATACTTTGCCCAATGACGAATTTGAAAGATTAATTTTGAAAAGTAGGCCATGCATTTCTTCCTGTATTGCTTTGTTTTCTACTTTATTCAACCATACGGTATTGTACTGGTACGGTAAGTCGTGTGTCGTATACTGTATGTCATAAGTCAAAGTAAATTATGGAACACATTGGTTTAAAATAGAGCGCTTCCACTGGTATGTCATAAGTCGTTTGTTACGACACATGAGTCGAAAGTGAATATGTGAAAGTGATTATGTCCCATGTTCCATCTTTTGACATACGACTCATGAGTTATATCCGGCAAGAGGCCTGTGATTGGTTACTTTGGGTAGCAGCAAGCCAGAAAATATTGTACAGCAATTTATTGTGTTCCATTAAATGTTAGGCGCAAGTTATATTTTTTAAGAAAAGACTTATTTATGACTTACCAGTAGAGCCCGGGAGATATATGCCTACTTTTCACATCAACGGACTCAGACAAAATCTGAAAGCGATTTATAACATTCGACTCCTGAGTTACCAATGAGGCGAGGGCCTACGTAATCTTAAATATCATTGAAATATTTAACTAATAAAGACCTACTACCCTATGTAATGCAGCTTTGGTAAATTAATGCCATTTTTATTGGGAAGGAATATTCCACATGATTGGGGTGTTGGGACAGTAAAATATGTATAAAATTTGTAAGACTATAAATTATGGGAATGTCAGTGAAACACTCTCAGACTGTAACACAGTCGATGTCGATCTACTTAGAAATAAACAAAACCACGAGAAATGAGTGAGTCTATTTGATATTATAGAAGTTGGTACAAATGGAGCTGATGGAGATAAATCAGATTTAGAGGATCAAGTATTCGATTCTGGTGAACGAACAAACATTAATAATAAATTAAAATGGTTAATCTTAAATTTTGATTTACAGGTGTTTTTTTTATTTCAAACGCTCTAGTAAAGCTTATATTTTTCAATTTGTTGTTGAAATATTTAATTTTAGCAATATTTCTAAACAAGTTTAAAAAATTTAGAAATCACTATTTTTATTTATAAATTTCACTAACATATTTAGAAAAAAAACCCTGTTATGCACTGGCTGGTCCTCTCGGCGAAAGCAATGTCTGCAAAGCGGAGGCGACTTTGCTCTCGTGTCAAGCTTGGGGGAACCAATGAGACACCTCCAATGTTATATAGTGTCTGGTTGGAGATGTGTACATTGTACTTGACACAATGAATCCGACGTTCTTTCTTGACGTACATTCTTGTGAATGTACCATCCAGAGATTTGGTGTCCTCAGCAGTTAGAGCCCAGCATGGACTCACATAGAGGAGTACTGGAACTACTGCTGCTCTAAATAATCGGGCCTTAAGTTTCCGATAAATTCAATGTGATTTCCAAATTCTGGAAAGCCTATTCAAGGATGCCCATGCCTAAGTCGTCAGCAAAGTCTAGATCAGTTAGGTACTTGGCAGGATTTCCTCGACTTCTCGAGCCAGTAGGTGGAGTTATCATCACCCCATCATCATTATGATGATCTAAAGACATAGTCAAGCGCCGTAAAACATAGTCAACTACAATTATGAACAAAATTGGCGTGTCTACTTGGAGGACTCCCCATAATATTTCAAATGGTTCTGTGTCACCGTCAACAGTAGACACAAATGTTGTCGAACCAGCGTATACTGATCTGATTACTGCAATAATTTCATCAGGAATCCCATATAATGAAAGTATGCTGAACATACGTGAGCGAGAGACTGAATCAAAGGCCTTGAAGAAGTCAACAAAGATAACAGCCAGAACAGCCTGTCTTTCGTTTTTGATAACTCTTCAATTATCCTTCTAAGTGCCAAAATGGGCTCCATGGTCCCACGACCTTTACGGAACCCATTCTGATTTCCACGGAGCAGCCTCTCAATGGGATCCCTGATGCGATTTAATAGAATTCTATGGTTTAGCTTTGCAGCAATCGAGATCAATGAGATTCCCCGAAAAGAACCATAGAGTGTTAGGTTGCCCTTGTTGGGAACTGGCACCAACTTATTTGTTTTCATTTCTTGTGGGACTCTTGTTGTTCTGTATATGTCTACTATGATGGAATAGATGAGCTTTAAACACTCAGGTATTTTAAAGACCTCAGGGGGAACACCATCTACTCCACTGGCACGATTGGTCTTAATGCTCTTTGCAGCAGCCTTCACTTCTTCAAAGGAGATATCGTCAATGGGAATATCTGGGAACACAGACTCAGACACTTTTACTTCTATAAAGTTATCAGGCAATAAATACCCTGTCATTATTGAGGAGCTTTTCAAAGTGGGGCTTCCAACCATTGAGGCGATCGGCTGGTGATTCAGCCTTAACCTTGGTGGTTGGTTGGCTTTTCCGATCAGTAAGCAAGTTTATAGATTTCCATGCCTGGGATGATTGCCTTTTTTGCTGACTGAAAAAAGGGGCCTAAATGAGTTTAAGTGGAAAATAAGTGAAATGTGTGTTGTGGGTCGGTCTAAGCTTCCTACAGTAATTAAAGCCAGAGTACCCCCCCCCCCCTGGTCAAAATTTCAAATGTCTGTTTTTATTTACTCTATAGCAAAATTTAATGAGAATTTCAAATCTGAAAACCGCTTAGCGAAACCTCTTTTAGTTCTCGAGTTATCGCTGTTTTCCTGTTTGACGGTCTGTCAGTCAAATTGTAAGACAGACAGATAACCGACATACAGGCAGACAGACTAGATTCCACCAAAATTTAAAACTGACATCTGAAATGAAATCAGCGACCCCGAAAACCCCCATAATGAAAGTTCTAGCCCGGCGATGTGCTTCGTTCGTTCCAGAAGTGATTAACCAATCAGACCACAGAGCGGGAAGGTTTAAACTTTGAATGCAATTATATTAATAAATATTAATTAATTTTCTTAAAAAGGCAAAACTAAAAATTTTAACCGACAACTTTTGTGGAGCTCACCTCCGTAATACGAAAAAAATTGGTTTCAGACAATTTGACCTAAAATTGAATGACTAGTACAGTAGCATGTCAACTTAGAGGGCGAGTGAAAATTTGAAAAATTTTCGAAAAAACAAATGTTTAGCCATATTTTAACAGCCCATACTGTATAAAATCATAATATAAAAAAATAAAAATATAGTAATAAACCAAAACGAAACGGCTGCTGTAATCTGAATGAAATTCAAAGTTTTTTATCGCTCGTTTTATCGCATTTATTTTCCTCATAACTCTTAGATTCCACTGCTCCATTGTATGTTTGGGTACTTTTACACGCCTCTGTTCTCCACCCAACCCAAACTTACCTTGTTACTATCCATCTGTGTGCCCCCCATTGTATGTTTGGGTACTTTTACACGCCTCTGTTCTCCACCCAACCCAAACCTACCTTGTTACTATCCATCTGTGTGCACCCCATTGTATGTTTGGGTACTTTTACACGCCTCTGTTCTCCACCCAACCCAAACCTACCTTGTTACTATCCATCTGTGTGCCCTCCATTGTATGTTTGGGTACTTTTACACGCCTCTGTTCTCCACCCAACCCAAACCTACCTTGTTACTATCCATCTGTGTGCCCTCCATTGTATGTTTGGGTACTTTTACACGCCTCTGTTCTCCACCCAACCCAAACCTACCTTGTTACTATATCCATCTGTGTGCACCCCATTGTATGTTTGGGTACTTTTACACACCTCTGTTCTCCACCCAACCCAAACCTACCTTGTTACTATCCATCTGTGTGCACCCCATTGTATGTTTGGGTACTTTTACACGCCTCTGTTCTCCACCCAACCCAAACCTACCTTGTTACTATCCATCTGTGTGCACCCCATTGTATGTTTGGGTACTTTTACACGCCTCTGTTCTCCACCCAACCCAAACCTACCTTGTTACTATCCATCTGTGTGCACCCCATTGTATGTTTGGGTACTTTTACACGCCTCTGTTCTCCACCCAACCCAAACCTACCTTGTTACTATCCATCTGTGTGCCCTCCATTGTATGTTTGGGTACTTTTACACGCCTCTGTTCTCCACCCAACCCAAACCTACCTTGTTACTATCCATCTGTGTGCCCTCCATTGTATGTTTGGGTACTTTTACACGCCTCTGTTCTCCACCCAACCCAAACCTACCTTGTTACTATATCCATCTGTGTGCACCCCATTGTATGTTTGGGTACTTTTACACACCTCTGTTCTCCACCCAACCCAAACCTACCTTGTTACTATCCATCTGTGTGCACCCCATTGTATGTTTGGGTACTTTTACACGCCTCTGTTCTCCACCCAACCCAAACCTACCTTGTTACTATCCATCTGTGTGCACCCCATTGTATGTTTGGGTACTTTTACACGCCTCTGTTCTCCACCCAACCCAAACCTACCTTGTTACTATCCATCTGTGTGCACCCCATTGTATGTTTGGGTACTTTTACACGCCTCTGTTCTCCACCCAACCCAAACCTACCTTGTTACTATCCATCTGTGTGCCCCCCATTGAATGTTTGGGTACTTTTACACGCCTCTGTTCTCCACCCAACCCAAACCTACCTTGTTACTATATCCATCTGTGTGCACCCCATTGTATGTTTGGGTACTTTTACACACCTCTGTTCTCCACCCAACCCAAACCTACCTTGTTACTATCCATCTGTGTGCCCCCCATTGTATGTTTGGGTACTTTTACACGCCTCTGTTCTCCACCCAACCCAAACCTACCTTGTTACTATATCCATCTGTGTGCACCCCATTGTATGTTTGGGTACTTTTACACACCTCTGTTCTCCACCCAACCCAAACTTACCTTGTTACTATCCATCTGTGTGCACCCCATTGTATGTTTGGGTACTTTTACACGCCTCTGTTCTCCACCCAACCCAAACCTACCTTGTTACTATCCATCTGTGTGCACCCCATTGTATGTTTGGGTACTTTTACACGCTTCTGTTCGCCACCCAACCCAAACCTACCTTGTTACTATCCATCTGTGTGCACCCCATTGTATGTTTGGGTACTTTTACACGCTTCTGTTCTCCACCCAACCCAAACCTACCTTGTTACTATCCATCTGTGTGCACCCCATTGTATGTTTGGGTACTTTTACACGCCTCTGTTCTCCACCCAACCCAAACCTACCTTGTTACTATCCATCTGTGTGCCCCCCATTGTATGTTTGGGTACTTTTACACGCCTCTGTTCTCCACCCAACCCATACCTATACCTTGTTACTATCCATCTGTGTGCCCCCCATTGTATGTTTGGGTACTTTTACACGCCTCTGTCCTCCACCCAACCCAAACCTACCTTGTTACTATATCCATCTGTGTGCCCCCCATTGTATGTTTGGGTACTTTTACACGCCTCTGTTCTCCACCCAACCCAAACCTACCTTGTTACTATCCATCTGTGTGCCCCCCATTGTATGTTTGGGTACTTTTACACGCCTCTGTCCTCCACCCAACCCAAACCTACCTTGTTACTATATCCATCTGTGTGCCCCCCATTGTATGTTTGGGTACTTTTACACGCCTCTGTCCTCCACCCAACCCAAACCTACCTTGTTACTATCCATCTGTGTGCACCCCATTGTATGTTTGGGTACTTTTACACGCCTCTGTTCTCCACCCAACCCAAACCTACCTTGTTACTATCCATCTGTGTGCCCCCCATTGTATGTTTGGGTACTTTTACACGCATCTGTTCTCCACCCAACCCAAACCTACCTTGTTACTATCCATCTGTGCGCACCCCATTGTATGTTTGGGTACTTTTACACGCCTCTGTTCTCCACCCAACCCAAACTTACCTTGTTACTATCCATCTGTGTGCCCCCCATTGTATGTTTGGGTACTTTTACACGCCTCTGTTCTCCACCCAACCCAAACCTACCTTGTTACTATCCATCTGTGTGCCCCCCATTGTATGTTTGGGTACTTTTACACGCCTCTGTTCTCCACCCAACCCAAACCTACCTTGTTACTATCCATCTGTGTGCCCCCCATTGTATGTTTGGGTACTTTTACAGGCTTCTGTTTTCCACCCAACCCAAACTTACCTTGTTACTATCCATCTGTGTGCCCCCCATTGAATGTTTGGGTACTTTTACACGCCTCTGTTCTCCACCCAACCCAAACCTACCTTGTTACTATCCATCTGTGTGCCCCCCATTGAATGTTTGGGTACTTTTACACGCCTCTGTTCTCCACCCAACCCAAACTTACCTTGTTACTATCCATCTGTGTGCCCCCCATTGTATGTTTGGGTACTTTTACAGGCTTCTGTTTTCCACCCAACCCAAACTTACCTTGTTACTATCCATCTGTGTGCCCCCCATTGTATGTTTGGGTACTTTTACAGGCTTCTGTTTTCCACCCAACCCAAACTTACCTTGTTACTATCCATCTGTGTGCACCCCATTGTATGTTTGGGTACTTTTACAGGCTTCTGTTTTCCACCCAACCCAAACTTACCTTGTTACTATCCATCTGTGTGCCCCCCATTGAATGTTTGGGTACTTTTACACGCCTCTGTTCTCCACCCAACCCAAACTTACCTTGTTACTATCCATCTGTGTGCACCCCATTGTATGTTTGGGTACTTTTACAGGCTTCTGTTTTCCACCCAACCCAAACTTACCTTGTTACTATCCATCTGTGTGCCCTCCATTGAATGTTTGGGTACTTTTACACGCCTCTGTTCTCCACCCAACCCAACCTTACCTTGTTGCTATCCGTCTCGTGTATTAAATACTCGGCTTCAGCCTTCGACCGATTATAGCCCTCCGGTAATATCCAGGCCTGAAGTTCGACAATGTCCAAATATCTGCATCAAAAAATCATTACAATTCAGTCTAAAAATGCATTTGTACTCAGTAACTACAAGTTCGAGATTTATTTTTAAAATATGCGAATGTCGGCGAGTTGTTACATAATGGAAAGACTTCTAGAACATAATAATTCACATAATTGAATAATTTGGTTTTGGTCATTAATAATATTTAAAATTTTATTTGAATTAAATAAATTAGAGTTGAGCTGTTAATGCAACTGTAATTAATGATGTTATATAGTGGTTTTGTTCAGAAATGGAAAAAATGAAAAAGCACGTTAAAATAACGTGCCACTGTAACCTGCTCCTTTCCCTAAAGGGAGAATTTAACATTGAGGCTGGATATTAATTCGCCAAGATGGGATTTGCGTCCAGTTCCCCCCCCCCCCCCCCCCACCCCCTGTCTCGACTTACGATGGTAGATTTCGGCCAAATTAATTATATTAAGAAATCAAGTTTTCAGATGATTTGGACAATTAATTAGGCCTACAGCAGCAGCCCTCCCTCTCAGCCAAAAAAATCGATGAAAAAAAGGAAAAAAGGAATTTATATTTTCAAAAAAATAGGAAAAAAAGGATAGGATGCAGTTCAAAAAAAGGACAAAAAAAGGATCGGATACGGTTCAAAAAAAGGGAAAAACTGAATTGATATTATCTTAAAAAAAAGGGAAAAACTGAATTGATATTATCTTAAAAAAAAGGGAAAAACTGAATTGATATTATCTTAAAAAAAAAGGGAAAAACTGAATTGATATTATCTTAAAAAAAAAGGGAAAAACTGAATTGATATTATCTTAAAAAAAAAGGGAAAAACTGAATTGATATTATCTTTAAAAAAAAGGGAAAAACTGAATTGATATTATCTTTAAAAAAAAAGCAAGTAAACATTATGTTTAATTAATCTTACTGTATATAGGCCTATTAGAAACGTCACTCGTTCGGCTTTATTTATTGTACGACCGGTTGTATTACTTCACTCTCAAGACAGATTTGTGAGTTGGCTTTCAGGCAGGCTCAAAGTTTATTTCGATGCGTAGGTTTAAAGGCATGTATGTTACTTATTTTCACCTTTTTTGCCTAGTTATCAGAGATGGTTGAGTTCGGCTGAGTGATGGTCATTGATAGAGGTTTATCAAACGCTTGTAAATATAACTTTAGTTTGAAAGTAATATAAAAAGTTTGGTACGGATTTCCGGTCGTGGCTACATTTATATAAATAACATAAATGCTTTTAGACGAAATCAAAATTCAACCATCTCCAGGGGAAAACGGATGCAAATAATAGCTGATTATGAGCAAAAATGAAACTATAACCCTTGTTATAGGCTTTACTTTATTTTTGGTTAGAATAGACTGCCACTGCAACCTGTTCCTTTCCCTAAATTGAAAATCAACAATGTTAATTCACCAAAGCGGGTTTTGTGTCAATTATAATATATCTCACCCCCCCCCCCCCCCCCCCATCAGAAAATAAATTTATTAAAGTTCCCTCCACTGCTACATTTTTATGGTAGCTTAGCTTGTGATATTTGTCAAAATAAACATAGGCCTACAGTACTCAAAATAAAAATCGGCATTATTATGCCCGTCAATCTCTGTTATAACCTTGTCAATATCATCAGAAAACGGAAGTACATCTTCGGAGCCAAAAAAAGGAGAACAAAATGGAGAACAAAAAAAGGAAAAAAGAAACGTTCTAAAAAAAGGAAAAAAAGGAAACGTTCTAAAATAAAAGAAAAAAGGAAACTCTGGGAGGCCTGGACAGCACATTAGGAAAACACGTTTTTGCGCGATTCCGCCCATCCCTGATCACAGAATTTACACAACTTACTAAATAATAATAAAAAAACTTAATATATATATAAAAAACTTAAATACTTACAAAAAACCACCTAAGAACGTGACAATTACTTGTGTGTTTTTTGTAATTGCTTACAAAGTACTTTACTAAGGAATTAAATGTATTTCCTTGATTACCCTTAATGACTGCAACATAAACACGTTTCCTCAGATTTTCGAAGATGTTTGTGCTATACCCATCAGTCTCATTGTTACTGTCTCCCCTTACTACATCACTACTTTTGATGCATAATCGATAAATCGTGTAGTGTGTTGGGACTACACCATGTCCTGGAATATAGTGTCGTTATATTAATCGTGTAGTGTGTTGGGACTACACCATGTACGGGAATATAGTGTCGTTATATTAATCGTGTAGTGTGTTGGGACTACACCATGTCCTGGAATATAGTGTCGTTATATTAATCGTGTAGTGTGTCGGGACTACACCATGTCCTGGAATATAGTGTCGTTATATTAATCGTGTAGTGTTTCGGGACTACACCATGTCCTGGAATATAGTGTCGTTATATTAATCGTGTAGTGTGTTGGGACTACACCATGTCCTGGAATATAGTGTCGTTATATTAATCGTGTAGTGAGTAGTGTCTCAGGTCAGGTCAGGTATTCTAGGTCATTGATCAAGAAAACTTGCCACCTCCATGCAGCATAAAGGAGGTGCCACCTGTAGCTGCATAGACCCTCTTACTAGGGCAAATCTGGTCCTGTAACTAGGACCCCCTTCGTTCTGCGATAAGGACGCCCTTGGTCCTGGATTAAGGACCCATATACTTGGCTGCAGGGGTATATGGCCTGACCAGGCAGATGGTGATCTACCAATGGCTGGTCAGGAGTAGAGTGTTCTCATGTCCACTCTGAGAGCACTTCACTGCGACCTGCACCTTGCAGCAAGGGTACAGGGCATGACCCAGCAGATGAGCTGCAACAGCCAATGGTGGGTCATGTGCGCCAGAGTAGATATGGGTGATGGGCCTCATATCTGACTCCATTGCGACACCCACCCTGTGGAATGGCAAACCAGGGTGTGGTATTTGCCCCGAGAGCTGACTCGGCAAAAAAGCACCCCCCAACCCCCACTATGGATTACATTAGCAATGCGGAGGTCCGGCCACTAGAGGCCAGTGGAATTACCGGACACAATCGGCCTCACAGGCGTCAGTTAACTCCTGACCGGCTGCCTGTCTCACCCCCTACTGGAGAGAGAGCAGCCAACAATTCTTTGAGTCCCTTTCCTGATGACCTTTCTGGCCCAAACCCTGGGTCACCAGGAAGGCCAGATTGTGATGGGGAGAGGGATTCTGGAGTTGGAGGCTACTCTCATGTTCCACCCCGACCAACAAAGCCATTGGTGAATCTGAGGCAAGTCACAAGACTAGCCTCAGTAAACACCCTAACACTCGGGTCCCCAATGCGACAAGGTGAGCTGACTGCCTTGGCAGATAAGCTTTCTCTTAGCGCAGTGGGTGTTCAAGAGCACCGAATGCAGACTGGACAGACTGATGAGGTTCTGATTAAGGACATGGGGGGCGGTTGGCGACTCGCCCTCGCGTCAGCAGATGATAGTGGCAATGGTGGAATTGGTCTATTGATGAATCCAACTGCACATGCAGCATTGGACAAAATAGACCAAATCTCTAACCGCATCATCCGTTGCCACTTCTCATGTTCTGGAAGACTGGCTAAGAAGTTTCCTAAGGTGGTTCTGATTGTGTGCTACTTTCCAACTAGTGTTGCCCCTGTAGAGGAGGTGGAAAATTTCTACCACAATCTACAAGCAGCTACTGATGGAGTGGATCAGCATGCATTCTTAACATTCCTGGGAGACTTTAATGCAAGTCTGCATCAATCACCTACATCGCCCTGGGTCTATAGCAATAGTGTTAACCGAAATTCCGTCCATCTTCAGGATTTTATCTCTGGAAATGGATTGTTTTCGGCTGGAACCCAGTTCAAGAAGCGAACTGGAAAGCTATGGACTCATAGTGGACCCAGTGGTCACAAGTCCCGCATAGACCATATCCTGTTTCGTAGGAAATACAGGAGCTCTATACAAGACTGTAATGCATTTACACTTCGACCCTTCTCCAGTGATCACCGCCTTATTGTGGCCAAGGTAAGACTTAGTCTGCGTGCTAGCAGAACAACGAAATCTGCCTTGCCGCGGCATGACTGGTCATCTCTGTTGCAACAGCCAAGTGTGAGATCCAGCTTCACACTACAGCTGAGCAACAGGTATGAGGCTCTTGCCTCTGAGGCGGCAGATCACTGTGAGGGCTATACTGCCTTTACAGAAGCAGTTAAGTTAGCAGCTGCAGAAACAGTTCCTGTATACCCTCGAAACAGGAAAAGGGCCCCCTGGACTGACAACAAAATTCAGAAGTGCCGAAATGACCTTCATAAGGCGCAGAAAGAGTCCCGACTCAAACAGACTACAGCGGCCAAGAATGCAGTTAAGGCTGCATCTAGGTCCCTGAACAGGCAGTACTCTGCTAATCTACAGGAGCTAATAAACCAACAGGTTGATGCCATCAATGATGCTGACGACAGCAGGCAATCATCCCAGGCATGGAAATCGATCAATCTGCTTACTGGGCGGAAAAGCCAACCAACCACCAAGGTTAAGGCTGAATCACCAGCCGATCGCCTCAATGGTTGGAAAGCCCACTTTGAAAAGCTCCTCAATAATGACAGGGTATTGCCTGATAACTTTATAGAAGTAAAAGTGTCTGAGTCTGTACTCCCAGATATTCCCATTAGCGATATCTCCTTTGCAGAAGTGAAGGCTGCTGCAAAGAGCATTAAGACCAATCGTGCCAGTGGTGTAGATGGTGTTCCCCCTGAGGTCTTTAAAATACCTGAGTGTTTAAAGCTTATCTATCCCATCATAGTAGACATGTACCGAACAACAAGAGTCCCACAAGAAATGAAAACAAATAAGTTGGTGCCAGTTCCCAAGAAGGACAACCTAACACTCTATGGTTCCTTTCGGGGAATCTCATTGATCTCGATTGCTGCAAAGCTATACAATAGGATTCTATTAAATCGCATCAGGGATCCCATTGAGAGACTGCTCCGTGGAAATCAGAATGGGTTCCGTAAAGGTCGTGGGACCATGGAGCCCATTTTGGCACTTAGAAGGATAATTGAAGAGTTATCAAAAAAGAAAGACAGGCATCTGGCTGTTATCTTTGTTGACTTCTTCAAGGCCTTTGATTCAGTCTCTCGCTCACGTATGTTCAGCATACTTTCATTATATGGGATTCCTGATGAAATTATTGCAGCAATCAGATCAGTATACGATGGTTCGACAACATTTGTGTCTACTGTTGACGGTGACACAGAACCATTTGAAGTGTTATGGGGCGTCCTCCAAGGAGACACACTTGCACCATTCTTGTTCATTATTGGGGTTGACTATGTTCTACGCATGTCCTTAGATCATTATAATGATGATGGGGTGATGATAACTCCACCTACTGGCTCCAGAAGTCGAGGAAATCCTGCCAAGTACCTAACTGATCTAGACTTTGCTGATGACTTAGGAGTACTCTCAGAATCATTAGAGGGGTATGCTTGAGCATGTGGACGACTTCTGTTACCTGGGATCATGGATCCGGAAGTCAGGTGAGGACCTTCGAATACGTAAGGGAAAGGCATGGGCAGCCTTGAATAGGTTTTCCAGGATTTGGAAGTCACCTAGAATTAATCGGAAACTTAAGGTCCGATTATTTAGAGCAGCAGTAGTTCCAGTACTCCTCTACGGGAGTCCATGCTGGGCTCTAACTGCTGAGGACACCAAATCTCTGGATGGCACATTCACAAGAATGCTACGCCGGGTACAATGCACACATCTCCAACCAGACACTATATAACATTGGAGGTGTCTCATTGGTTCCCCCAAGCTTGACACTAGAACAAAATCGCCTCCGCTTTGCAGGACATTGCTTTCGCCGTGAGGACCAGCCAGTGCATAATCTTGTACTTTGGCAGCCTCATGGAGTGAATAAGCATGGTGGACAGCCCATGACTTTCTTGAGACGCATCTTAAAGGACACTGGCCTTAAAGATGCGGATGATCTAGCAAATGTCATGGGTGATAGGGAGTTGTGGCGGTGCAATTTTGTTGACAAGCCGGCACAGCATTCTTAAAAATGCAGCTGCAATGCAGCATGCCGATCCTAGTAGTATCATTAGAGGGAGCCCAACGGTTCCTCAGCTCATTAGAACATGCTGCTTCTAGTGTTGGTCTTTTTATTAACTCCAGAAAGACCAAAATTCTGACAGTTAACTTTGAAAGTCCTCAGCAAGTCTCTGATCGGATGAGCATAAGCTCAAAGGATGGTATGCTTGAGCATGTGGATGACTTCTGTTACCTGGGATCATGGATCCGGAAGTCAGGTGAGGACCTTCGAATACGTAAGGGAAAGGCATGGGCAGCCTTCAATAGGCTTTCCAGGATTTGGAAGTCACCGAGAATTAATCGGAAACTTAAGGTCCGATTATTTAGAGCAGCAGTAGTTCCAGTACTCCTCTATGGGAGTCCATGCTGGGCTCTAACTGCCGAGGACACCAAATCTCTGGATGGCACATTCACAAGAATGCTACGCCGGGTTCATTGTGTCAAGTACAATGCACACATCTCCAACCAGACACTATATAACATTGGAGGTGTCTCATTGGTTCCCCCAAGCTTGACACTAGAACAAAATCGCCTCCGCTTTGCAGGACATTGCTTTCGCCGTGAGGACCAGCCAGTGCATAATCTCGTACTTTGGCAGCCTCATGGAGTGAATAAGCATGGTGGACAGCCCATGACTCTCTTGAGACGCATCTTAAAGGACACTGGCCTTGAAGATGCGGATGATCTAGCAAATGTCATGGGTGATAGGGAGTTGTGGCGGTGCAATTTTGTCGATAAGCCGGCACAGCATTCTTAAAAATGCAGCTGCAATGCAGCATGCCGATCCTAGTAGTAGTGTCGGGACTACACCATGTCCTGGAATATAGTGTCGTTATATTAATCGTGTAGTGTGTTGGACTACACCATGTCCTGGAATATAGTGTCGTTATATTAATCGTGCAGTGTGTTGGGACTACACCATGTCCTGGAATATAGTGTCGTTATATTAATCGTGTATTGTGTCGGGACTACACCATGTCCTGGAATATAGTGTCGTTATATTAATCGTGTAGTGTGTTGGGACTACACCATGTCCTGGAATATAGTGTCGTTATATTAATCGTGTAGTGTGTCGGGACTACACCATGTCCTGGAATATAGTGTCGTTATATTAATCGTGTAGTGTGTCGGGACTACACCATGTCCTGGAATATAGTGTCGTTATATTAATCGTGTAGTGTGTTGGGACTACACCATGTCCTGGAATATAGTGTCGTTATATTAATCGTGTAGTGTGTTGGGACTACACCATGTCCTGGAATATAGTGTCGTTATATTAATCGTGTAGTGTGTTGGGACTACACCATGTCCTGGAATATAGTGTCGTTATATTAATCGTGTAGTGTGTTGGGACTACACCATGTCCTGGAATATAGTGTCGTTATATTAATCGTGTAGTGTGTTGGGACTACACCATGTCCTGGAATATAGTGTCGTTATATTAATCGTGTAGTGTGTTGGGACTACACCATGTCCTGGAATATAGTGTCGTTATATTAATCGTGTAGTGTGTTGGGACTACACCATGTCCTGGAATATAGTGTCGTTATATTAATCGTGTAGTGTGTCGGGACTACACCATGTCCTGGAATATAGTGTCGTTATATTAATCGTGTAGTGTGTCGGACTACACCATGTCCTGGAATATAGTGTCGTTATATTAATCGTGTATTGTGTCGGGACTACACCATGTCCTGGAATATAGTGTCGTTATATTAATCGTGTAGTGTGTTGGGACTACACCATGTCCTGGAATATAGTGTCGTTATATTAATCGTGTAGTGTGTTGGGACTACACCATGTCCTGGAATATAGTGTCGTTATATTAATCGTGTAGTGTGTTGGGACTACACCATGTCCTGGAATATAGTGTCGTTATATTAATCGTGTAGTGTGTTGGGACTACACCATGTCCTGGAATATAGTGTCGTTATATTAATCGTGTAGTGTGTTGGGACTACACCATGTCCTGGAATATAGTGTCGTTATATTAATCGTGTAGTGTGTTGGGACTACACCATGTCCTGGAATATAGTGTCGTTATATTAATCGTGTAGTGTGTCGGGACTACACCATGTCCTGGAATATAGTGTCGTTATATTAATCGTGTAGTGTGTCGGGACTACACCATGTCCTGGAATATAGTGTCGTTATATTAATCGTGTATTGTGTCGGGACTACACCATGTCCTGGAATATAGTGTCGTTATATTAATCGTGTAGTGTGTTGGGACTACACCATGTCCTGGAATATAGTGTCGTTATATTAATCGTGTAGTGTGTTGGGACTACACCATGTCCTGGAATATAGTGTCGTTATATTAATCGTGTAGTGTGTTGGGACTACACCATGTCCTGGAATATAGTGTCGTTATATTAATCGTGTAGTGTGTCGGGACTACACCATGTCCTGGAATATAGTGTCGTTATGTTAATCGTGTAGTGTGTCGGGACTACACCATGTCCTGGAATATAGTGTCGTTATATTCAGGTACCTGCCCCCCCCCAAATTTTTTTTTTTTATACAAATCTTAATGAGATTGCATGAAATTTGAAACAGAGATAGTATCACCTCCCGACCACTGACTGGGTGAGCTAGAATTTTTATTTTTGCTTTCATTCTTTAGCTACAAGCGTCTGAAAAAGGTGTCTCCGTCGATAGTACACCAGTTACACCGCAGTTATTCTTCAACCTTATAGCGATTTATTGGTACTAGTAGAAAGCTGGCCGTGTAAGGATTCCAAATATGTAAAATATTTGAATTTGGTTGGGAAATAGCTGAATTATGGGCATTCAAATGTTGCATGTAATTGCTTCCGCTGCAGTCCATTTATAATTATTGCCTATATACAGTACATAATACCAGTACACGTACTTGGGACTTCGCGCAGCACGTTAGTATGAGCTCGCCCCACATGTCTATTCATACAAATTGTTCTAGAACATGGTGTATTAATTAAATAGAATAAATGGCCTGCGGCGGTAGCAAATCCGAATTCGAATGCCCATAACTCAGCTACAGTAGTTCCCAACCAAATTCATATATTTTTACATATTTGAAATCCTTGCAATCCTTGC
>JAUCBJ010003758.1:0-81904 GCA_032718475.1 Nemertoderma westbladi
TATAAAATACTTCCTACTTTCAATAGCTAACAATTCTAAACTAAAGGAAAATAATACTTCCTACTGTAAGGGTCCAGTAGTATACCGCTTACCAGATCCTAGTAACGATGTATCTTACTATGAGACTCTAGTAATGTATACGGGCTTGTACAGTATCTGACAACAAATCCCAGTCCAGGATATCTAAACAAACAGATATAGTACACAAACGACTACTGGCGAGGAACAGAGCCTTGTATCTATTCTATGTACGTGAGCGGGTCGAATGCCTACGTACTAGACAGAAGGATACCTGTCCTCTAACCGGTGAGGCAGATGTACAGTTACCGTAACAGACCAAACTCACGGGAAAACAATCCCCGCGCAGCGAATCCTAACTATCACTGACAGTCCTAAATACAGTAACTTGCCGCGGTGTGATTTATATGGTTTATATACGAACTAGGTGGTTAACAGACCTAGTGTAACAATGCTGATCATCCCTGTCGAAATCAGCCTAAAGGTCGTGCCTAAATGTAACAATAACTGATCCCCCTGTACGAAATCAGTCTAAAGGGTCAGGCCTAAATGTAACAATACCGTTGTCCAGACAAACAACAGTTTAATAACGAAAGTGAAATACTCCTTATCTTGCCGCAATCAAATCAGATCCTAATTGTACAAATACAAATAATTTCCTCCTAACGTAATGTATAGTACGCTATAGCTAGTAGAACTTTAAGGGCGATATGTTTTAGGGCGTGTGTGTGTGGGTGTGTTACAAATAAAACAATTTCGTGTAATTCCTTTTACTAGGTTTTAGTGATTTTCTGACTAAAATGATACCGTGCGCTAGCTACTAAAATAAACTAGTCGCGTTTGTAGAACTTTATACTCACGAATGACGTCAAAGCTCTCTCCTTCCTATCCACAACCCAATGGGCAACCACAGTGTTAGTAACTACACCCGTGATCGGCACTAATACCAGATTCTGGTTGTAAGATAAGAATAGGGGTTAATCGCTACCGTACGTTAGCTGATCTGGTATACTAATTTAATTCTAGAACTTTGTTGCTGCGGTAGTTAGCAGCAATACCTATCAGTACGTGGCAAGGCGCGGTAGGATATTAATAAACCTCCCTAGGCCAAGCAGTGTGCCGGTAGCAGAAATACTCCTTGCCTGATCAAATAGCTAACTCCAGACAGGGGGGGGGGGGGGGGTACTAATGTACGTTCTACAAAGCGAACCGGTACCAAACAGTCAGTGCTATGAATCACTAAATTATGGAACGTATGCTGTCCGTACCTAATGTGTACTCGCGTACTGACGAATGGCAATAGTTCGCACCTGTAGGAAGTACAGGTTAACCCAGGGATTCGTAGGACTTGACAAAGGGGGGGTGTCTGGATATAATTATTTGATCCTAAATTTGCGGCGTCCAGTGCGGTGTCACGCTTACCCTGATCTATAGGTCTTACGGCGGGCAAGGGCGTCGAACAAAGTCTTACCTTTCTCACAAAGCGGGCGCTGCATGGCAAGTTGAGCATTTCGAAGGGGCAAAGGGGGTGCGCGGTCAATCCAATGTGGGCGCTAGCGTGTTGTGGACATCCCTTCCCTGCGTTGCTTACGGCCTAACGGTCTAGGCTGCCATCTCCCTGGTGTTCGGCTGTCCCGAAGTCGGACCAAAAGAAAACATGTCAGGAAATTGCAGTATATTTACAGTTTTAACAAAGGATTTATCAAAGTAAGTTTCAACAAGAAACCGAATTAACTAATTTTACAAGAATAAAGTGATAGAGTAACGTTATAAGAAATTATAACGGAAGTGAAGGTGATAACCGAAGGCAAACCGGCCTTTTATACTAGAAATTGCACATGGAAACTAAACAGAAATTTCCACAGCTTCACAATTGAGCAATGAAGTGCGTCGTGCCCTATGATTGGCCCAGCTCATCGTTCAACGCAGTCCAGCCCTTACACTAATCTGGGACATGGAATCCTAACAGAATTTTCCACTGCCTCACATTTGAGCAATAAGGTAATTTATGCCCTATGATTGGCCTGGCTCATTATTCGCTACGCTGTACGCTTCTCATTGGCCTATCAATTAGCACCACACGAAAATAAATGGCCCCAAAATACAAATTTCCCGACTGGGATTCGAACTCGTAACCTACGTAATGTAACCAACGCCTTAACCATCTGACCACTACGCCACGAGAGTACCTAAGGGTTTTATGTGTACAAATATGAATAGGCATATTACATTACTGTAATTTAATCAAAATACGTCGGATTTTCAAAAGTTTTTACGTTAAAGTTAAACTACAAATGCTACCTTATAGTGAAATAATTCATCATAGCAGTTAATTAGTTAATTAAGTTGATTACGGTGAAAACACCATTTTCAACCTGCCTTTTAAAGGAAATTAATTGTTTTACAGTATAAGATTTAAATAATTATAATTAAAAATTATACAGATGTAATCCACATACGCCATTCTATTATAGTTTTTAATTAGTTCAAGTGATTTGCTTTAATAATTGTGTCTTTAATTGATCTAAAGTAATTAAAACGGCATAAAAAATTGATTCTATTAAATACTGATCATTTATTGGCCAACTTGCAAGTTGGCTGGTACATAGATGGGGGATGTGTGTGTAAGGGAGCCAGTTGCTGGGAATGCCAGTGGAGGGGGGTTGTATGTAACTAGCCACACGGCTGCCAGCTAGACCTAACGAGATTGAAACCTGCATTCCCTACCTCCTATTACACTATAGAGTCTGTGTGGGGCGAGCCACGAAGTGAGTGAGCCTTAGCGTAGTGGTACCATTAATCAACCTGTCGTTCTGTCGTTCTGTCGTTCTGTCGTTCTGTCGTGTTCAATTTTAAACGTTAATAACTCGGCCAATCTTTGATGAAATCTATCCAAACTTGGTACACATGTTGTTTGGCAAAAGTTTAGAAATTTTCCAAGTAGAATTTCCGTGTGGCCTTCGAGAAGCTAAGATAATAGCAGTTAATTAGTTAATTAAGTTGATTGCGGTGAAAACGCCATTTTCAACCTGCCTTTTAAAGGAAATTAATTGTTTTACAGTATAAGATTTAAATAATTATACTTAAAAATTATACAGATATAATCCCCATACGCCATTCTATTATAGTTTTTAATTAGTTTAAGTGATTTGCTTTAATAAATGTGTCTTTAATTGATCTAAACGTAATTAAACCGCACAATTATTGAGTACAAATTTAATCCTTCCCATTATTGGTCAAGTCTCTGCTGGTGTGGAGCTAGCTGCTGGGAGTTGTGGCTGTAGACTAACCTGAGAGGAATTGTAATAGAGGCAACCATAGTATTGCTATTCCAGCCCAATCACTGAATTGTGTTTATTATAGGCTGGACGGGCCGCATAACCGTTCGACTATTACTACTATTGCTATCTCAGTTAAATGACAGATATAATAACATAAATACCATCCATGGTATGGCTGTTGTGTAGGCTTATCTGAAATAGTTTATTCCACAATGTATATGTCTGGTTATTTTTTAATTGAATTTTTGCAAAGTAGTAAAATTAATGTTCTTAAAAATAATATTATTATTTTATATGTAACCTAGGAAATTAGCTACATTTTTTCGCTGCAGCTTTAAGAGTGTACATTGATTTAATATTATTTCAATACCCATATTACTACATCGGCATAAGATGCGTTGGCGTTGTATCACACATCTCCACATATCACACATCTCCACATAGATGTATCAACAGAATTAATTTTTTTAAAACATGATTTTATCAACCATCAACTATTACTCATATTTTTTTCAATATTCCTATAGTATGTACCAGTACAGCAGACTTGCCATTAGGAATTGCCAACTCTGTTAAGGCAGACTCACTATCCTCGTCATTAGGGTTACTCGAACAGGCATTATCAGTAACATCAGTTATCATCTCCAATGTCGATGTAGGACCAGGAACTGGATGGTCCATCTCAACCTCCTGGAATATAGTATATAGTCAGTCAGTGACGAATAGTCCCAGGACAGAACATACAATATACATGGGGCAATGGCAATACATAGGTAAAAACAGGCCAGTCCAACGAAGTAACCAGACTCGTAGACAATTCTAATTAAAATGAGTATATAGATTAACTTGTAAATATAAATTTACTAAATTTGAGGTCTACCGCCTCAAATCATGCATGCCCATGCCCAGGGCCTATACATTTTACCCAGTGATGCAAGTGTTAGGACAGTTGCACCCATGATAGTAGCCCCCCGGATAATAGCCTGGGATTCTATATGGGGGGGGGGGGGGGGGGGGTTACTCCAGGGGGCTACTGTCCTAGAAGCGCGATACAATGGGAACCTGGCTGGCTTCTGCTGGCAGAGTAAAGAGAAGGTTGGATAGTTATGGAGTGTTCATCATTGGGAGATAGTGTGGCGACCTTCTGCAAGGGGGGGGGGGGGGGGGGGGGCATTTTGATCCAAAATATTACTATGTATATTGAAAGCTCTATCTATTATCTCCAAATATTTTTTTAGGGATATTGTCAACTTCAAAACCTTACTTCTATAATTTTTGAGCAATTAGTGTGAAAATTTGTGGGTGTAAACATGGCAACTCTGCATAAAAGTATCAGACAATAATTTTAAATTTTTAGTGAATAAAATTTAATATACTATTTGTAACAAAATCTGCAAAGTTTTGTGTCTCGCACATTGACCAATTACTTTACTTTTACTTACCCATTCAATACATATAAAAATTATGATTAGTATATACTAGAAAGCCAGCAAGCTGGCTGGAAGGAGCCCGGGGGAAAAATCCTAGCCAAGACTATTACAAAGAACTATGTCAGTCAGCAGTAAGTAAACTAAAATTGTCTAAACTGCAAGGCGTGAGGCTAGCTGACTTTGTGGCTCGCCCCACATAATAAAAAATGCAACTTAGCTACCACTAACAAAAATATAATATGAAACAAATAATTTCATTATCAAGCATGTTTACAAGATATAAGATACGATTACCGAATATTTATAAAAAAATGCCCATGATGCACAACCAGATAAATAACAACGAGTAGAGCCAAATAACAAATTTAGTTTCCTTCTATAGGTATTACCCCGTCGTCAAGCGGAATATCTCTTCCCAGTGAATCCTATGTGAATATGTAATATAGGTATTCCTGCTAAGTTAGGCAGTAGGACAGAGCGGGCTCCTTAAATACATGCAACTACTGTATTATAGTGTAGGTCAACTATAAAACATTTTGCAATCCAAAGTGAGTAACAACTGCAATAGGACACAACACACTGCTTTGTGTAACTAAAATTAATTCTCCTGATCCACCCCTTTAACATAGCAGAGTGAGTAACCTTATTGTAGATATACCCTTAGGAAGCACTGGGAGAGCAATCAGCTTATGGCGTAATACATTTAGAAACCAACAGCTTATGTTTGAGTAAACATTGCCTTTTCTTATAGCCTACTAGTAAAACTTGGCAACCAACACGTTTTACTATGACTGTGTATAACATATTAAGCCATATTTCATCATGAACACCAGCTGGTATTTTACCATTGCTTTTAATTTCGCGACAAAATAATGTCAAAAAACTAAATATATCGAATACCACACATAGAATCGATCTGAAATTTTGTAACGCGATTATGAACCTCAAAAGCAATGTACTTGCAAAATTTCATCAAAATCGCCAGGCAGGAAGTGCCTTAACCTAGATAATTATCAGTCAGTCAGTGTCAGTCAATGTAATGTATCCTGAAGATTCTTACAGTAAGTATCCCGCTGTCAAGCGGGCTCCTAATAAGATATATATAGATAACTTACCGGGTCACAAAATGTGATCACTTTGGTATCAAATTGTTAAACCAAAAAGCATTTGATCACGAGACAACAACATTTCCGATCGTTCTATCTGTAACTTAATACTATCCCTAGTTGTCTTCGGGGCTAGTTGTAAATATCTTTAGAATATTGAATACATGTTTATCCATGTTAGCCAAAATGTTAAATCACAGTAACTTAATAACTTGAATTCTTGGGAAATCACCATGTATACCGGTAATGGAAGAGCAGGTCATTTTTCAACCAGAGTTATGACTGACTCATCATTAACAACATTGTTGCGTCGATGACTAAATGAAGCATACATAAGACTCAGGTTGTCAGAAATGTCACTATCAGCCGGAGGAGCTGGAGGGGAAAGGTAATTTTGAACAGGTTCTGTTTCGGGTAGAAAATTAACGACGCCTCGTACTTTGGGTTTTTTGATACCCTTGTGGGTCTTCTTTCCCTGTGTCTTACTAGAATTAATTGCTGTCTCCTTATTGTAAGAGAATACAACACAACAACAGCACAAGATGACAAACATTGCAATTGCATGACTGACTATGGAGTCCATACTCCATAGTATGGACAGCCAGAACTTCATAATACAGTAATACAGGAATAACAAATTGAATTACCGGTACTGCATGCCTTACCAGTACTGTACTGTACAGTAATAGCAATTATTAACTAAATTATGAACCTAGCTCAGATTGGCCAAAAAGTTATAATTATATAGTTACAAAAAGTTAAGTTAAATGTCATAAATATTTCACCTTTTTGTCATAAAATCGAAAATTGTTGCCATAACATTTACTACATAAATAAATTACCATAATTATTTAACACTGAAAGGCGATGTTACCTTAAAAGATCCCTTTAAATATTGAAAAGTTTCGCCATAAAATTTCAAATTGTTACCAAAACTTATACAAGATATTTAATTTACTATGATTATTTGACACTAAGAAGGTATTTTACCTAAAAGCTATTAATGTCAGTATCCATAGATATTTTAGTGAGAAATTTTTATATTTAAGTTTTTGGCCATAATTCTTCAACGAAGTACCATACAATGACAATTTCACCTTTTTCCATAAAATCACTGCAGTATCCAATAAACTTTACAAGAAGATAAAGAATGAATGGACTGTACAGTATATACACTGCACTACCGTCTGACTACTGCTGCACACAGATATAATAATACGATGTAATATGGATATAATAACAACTACGATATGCAATCAACGTCAACGGTGGATAAAGATTCAAATAGATGATTATGGGAGCGATGTGGAACGGCCACAACCACGCGTAGAAAACGAGCGCAAAACAACAAGCTGGTGTGCTACTTCTGCTATTCGGGATCTACATCGCCGGCTATTACAACATCGGAAGGCCAACCAAATCAAACCACGAGTGGCTTTCACAATTCGCCCATGAGTTATTTTAATTATGACGATCTCAACAGCACCAGTAAATGTGGAATTTCAGTCTCAAATTACATTGGTTCGGAGAATACTCAATCACCAAAAATAACTACAGGAAGCCTTGGGCAACTCGGACCTCCAAAGTTCTCACAAGCAGTAGGGTCTACTCAAGTGAATTATGGTCTGCCCGGATAAATGGTCAGAGAATTGTCCAAACATCAGTAAACGCGAGCGATCCACCTCCATGGTTTCAGACAGGCATACAATCCATAATCGATAACCAATAACGCACGGAGTTGAAAATCAATGGAATTAATAACCGATTGGATAACCACTATTCTAGGATATCTCACTTGGAAACAGCAAATACAATCTTATAACCCGAACTATCAAAAGTGAAAGGCATAGTAACCAACCAACAGCGATATCTGCAACGTTTTGATTCGCGCAAACGCCGATGTAATGCAATTATTCTGGGATTACAAGAAGACAACGAGACAGATAAGGACAAAATCGCTGATATCCTGAAGGAAATTATGGTCACGGAAGAACCCGTCGAGATATTCCGCCTGGGTAAAACACCGAACTCTGATGTAACTAAGCCGAGGGCCCTAATGGTGAAAATGGCGACTTCACAACCAACTGAGAAGTTATTAAATAACGAAGCTAAAATAAAAGTATTAAATGTGGCATATAACAACCTTAAGATAAAGCGCGATACAGCACCGAGTGTTGAGAAGGAGTGGAAGAGATTATTTGAAATGTGTGAAACTGAGAAGGCTAAACCGGAGAATGCCGGAGTAAGAATTTATATTGACTTCAAGGTACAAGGAGATTGACAGATTTAACTGCATGGGAGTGGGCTGAAGTCACGTAATATCCAATTGCCCACTAACCTCAGATCTTAGACTTGAATATAATATACAAGGAATAGCAGACTATCTGGAAATGCAAATTCCGTGAAGTATTAGCTTCACGTCTAAAATAAACAAGATATTTACATTACTCCTGTCCTGGTATGCACATAACTCCCCGATAACTGAATTTAAGGGTCTCAGCTAGATATATTTCTTAATTATCATTTATATTAGGCCCAAGCTAAAGTGTTTTTAGATCTGATCATTACTATTTTGTCGAGAAATATTATTTGAAAGGTCCTAAGTTAGAATTATGAATCGAGACATATTATTAGGTTCTAACTTAGAATTTATGCAGTGTATATTTGATATTAATTTGACACATAATATTTGAATAATTATGTAATATTCGAGCTCTTCTGAGCTCAACTAACTAACTACAAGATTACATAATTACTATGATTATTTAAATGGAAAAAGAGAGTTTGAGTTAGTACTCCCTTTAAAAACCTTATAATTTTTAATGCGAAATTGCTATGTTTCTAGAATTGGGCCATATTAATTTCATGTTGAAAGATATATAACTTAAATAATATAATGTGATACTGTGATGTGAAAATGTGATACGTTTACACAAGTTAGGAATAAAATATTTGTGGTAGTCATTTGCTTCAAAATGTATGGTGAAATTATGATTTAAAATAAAAATTTACGTTTAGCATAAATTTTTCATGGTTAGATCATGACCTATTATAACAGTAGTTATACTATGTTATTATAGTAGGTCATGGTTAGATGCTTGTTTGGTGTTTAGATGCACTGTATCTTTATTGTTTAAGCATAATAATAATATTGAAGATGTGTTTAAGCTTGAAACTATCAATCGACTCAGCGTATTTGAAAACCCCCTGATAAAGGTTTATGATACTTTATATGAATAAATCAGTTTGTGAAAAGTTGAGCCTTTGAAGTTTGAAGGCCTAAATGAGGATGCCAGGCCTGTATTTTAGTAGGCATTGACTGGTAGCTACCAGGATTCCGCTGTACCAGTTAGCTGGTAACCGGTCATGTGGTTGTGGCCTACCACCTACAGGCAGACATGATATTTTGCTTAAAATGGTGATTGCTGAATGAGGATGTCTGGATGTCACGTCGCAAAAGTTTAAGGTTGCGAAAATAACCTCAGGTGGTAACCGTTATCGCCTCCACCCCAACAGTCTTGCTCAACTATTTTCCAAAATACAACATGAGAGCCCTCAGATACAACATCCATAATATTGAACATTCTATGCTACCAGTTCTAATGCGTAGTGTCAGTGCTTCGGAACCAGATGTTGACAGCGACATCAACCACAGTGACGGTACAGTAACAGTGACGAGAGCGAGGGTGATAGTACCTACGCATACATTGAAGAATTTGAATAGAATATGTACTTTAGTAGAATGGTATCTACAATAATAATAAACAATAATTCAATATTCTCAATTCATCTATCTTTCGCCACAAATATAGGGTAACGTGTCTTCTCGTTATGTAGCCATCCTAACACTACCATAGAATCTGTCCAGTAGTGCGTCTCTACTATACTCGGTATGGTGTCCACCAAGTATGCTGTCGCCCTTACTCCTAATCTCGCAGCCTTTAGCTCGAGCTTTTGCACTGATGCTGAATCTGGTGGCATCGACCTCGCTTTACTAAACGCAAGCCTGGGCTTATGGGCCCCCTTTTGCTGTACCAAATAAAGTGCAGCTCTATATGCTTCCAAGGATGCGTCGGAAAGCATACGTAGTTCCAGATCGGTCATGTCTCTGTCCGGGAAGTATACACGTGGCATACTGTACGTCCCCATCTCTTCAAGGCTCCCCGTCCATTTGTTCCATTGTCTACTTACTTCCTCCGGGACCTCCGCATCCCAATCGTCTTTCAACTTATACACCTTCTTTAATATCTGTTTCCCCGTGACTAACAACGGGGATGCCAGGCCTATGGGATCGTAAATCCTCGCTATGTATGACACATGCCCCATTTAGTATGGATTTCGGCACCCTCCTGACTTAGTTGATACTCCAACTCATCCGTCTCCCGGTTCCATACGATCCCTAGCGCCTTCTGCTGCGAATCCATCCTCTTGTCCGCCATAATCTGCCCCTTTACCTTTGTAGGTTTATCCATCTTCATCTCTGGTTGTTTATTTTCTATGGCCTCCATAAATTCTTTAGAGTTGGACTGAAATTTTGTGAGGTTGAATCCCGATCCTTTTAGGATGTCGCGAACCGTCGCGCCCTACGTCGAGTATCTCTTCAACCGTGTTTCCAGATCCCATTCCATCGTCCACATAGAATCCGCGTCGAATCATGTCGATCGCCTTCTCACTGTATTATCCCTCTTTACCCTCCACTGTGTCTCTCACAGCTGTAGTCGTAGTGAACGAGGACGATTTGGCCCCCATGTTCTGCACTACCATCTTGTACATCGGTATCACCGACGGTTCTTCGTCACCGTTGTACCACAGGAAGCGCAAGCGCTGACTATCACTGTCCTCCTCCGTCACTCACACCTGGTTGAACATGCCTTCTATATCGCATATGAAGGCGTGCTTTCTGTTTCTGAATCTTAACAGGACCTCTATCCGCGAGTTGTAAATATTGGGGCCTTCCAGCAGGTAGTGTTCGCGCTTTCAGACCTTTAGCAGTTTAACCTGCCAAATTAGGATGTCTTCTAGATAATAGATAGTCTTTAGCCTACGACAAATATTTGATACACTACATTAGCCGAAACCAGTCTATGCGCGATCATTCACCCGCTGGATATACCTGGGAGACTGGATTCGGAAGCCTAATCGTATTGCTGGATAGGCCTACTGTATTATTCGACTGATCTTAATATATATAATCTCTGACAAATATTATTCACTTTCGGGAAATATTAACAGTTCCTTTAGGACGTGGCGCTCTAAATATATAAACAGAGTTATGACTTAAACCAGACGCAACGGGATGGCTATAGATTCACGTATATGGCGCATTCTTTAGGAGATGCTTCGTTATCAATCACAATCATACACAATGCTGCACAATGCTGCACACCAATCTGCCGACCTTCACTAATTTTAGTCACATACAAAGAGAATAACAGACAATACATGTAGGGCCTATAAAATAGCATTAGATTCACTTCAAACCACTTAATGTAAGTCGCAATCGTTATATGTATCCGGTCTCTCTAACCTTTAGTATATCAAGAAGATTGGGGTGTCTGATTGTTTATCAGTATTCCAAATATAATATTTCATCAACAAATATAATGAATAACCGACAGTAAAAGCAGTAATGTTAAGGTATGAATGATTATGAGTGACTGAGTTGTGAGTGAGATAACGGATATACGTTCTATAATTAAGCCTACTAATGTTGAACTAAAGACTGAAACACGGAGGTTCCACGCCGGTTGTTGTAGGCTGTGGAAGAAATCACATACTGACTCACTTCCCTAGTTTCTATATACCATCTCCAACACAGAGGCAAAAAACGCTCTGATTGGTCGACCGAACAAAGAGAGAACAAAGAACAAAGAGATGTTCTACGTGGCAATATCAGCTGTTAGCCGTCGTCATGGTATCTACACTGTTTCAAGAGGATCCGGCTTATTGCGTCATAGAATTGCTAATCATGTCCGCTAAAGTACACATACAGAAGAAATGGCTTTTATGTCCTCTAAAACAACAATACAGTAAGGACACGGCCTTTTATGCCGGTTAAACCAACTACAGAGTACTTTACGGGGAAAATAACCGGCTAATTACGCAAAAGCCTTTACAGGTAGTCAGTCATTCAGGCTCTTGCCGTTAGTCTTGGCTGACGCGTCGACCATCATTCTTAGTTTGCCCTTCTTAAGGTCCAGAGCCATATGCAGTGGCAAATAGTAGGTCCTGTCCGTGTTTGGTTCATCGACCGGTAGTTCCACGGCCCACCCTTTGTCCACATACTTCTTAATCGTCTTGTGGATGTATTCATCCTTTTCAGGGCTTGTTTGAGTGTTTGCTTCAACTTTCGAAGCCTCATCAAGACCATCCTCTTATTATCTGGTAGTGGCAACTTCGGTTGTTTCCATACCATCCCTATGGTATATCGCCCCCCTTCACACTTCATCGAGTTCTTCAAGCTCTCCAGCGCCTGTTTAACCTCCACCGAGGTCCCGTCCCCAGTCTCCTTCAACCCCTCGAAGTCCTGCCGCAGCAGCCTCTTTAGTTGTTCCTCTGCTCCTTCGTCCTCAATTTGTTTCATTGTGCCCGCGAACATGCACCCTGAGGATTCTGACACGCTAAACAGGATTCTGGTCTTAAAGGGGGGGGGGGGGGGGGGGGGGGGTATACCCCCCATGAACCTTTTTTTAAAATGGCTGTCAATTAGTGTTAAATGATAATATTGCTATTTTGTCATGGTCAACCACTGTATGGAAGGCCAAATAGCCTTTATAGTAAAATTTGAAAATTTGTAGCCTCCCCCTAGCGGCTGGCGGCGGAATTAAAGATTTCACTAAAATTGCTACTAGTCCCTCAATTTTGGTCCAAATTTCTTGAAACCAACTTTTTTGGACTCAGCGTGATCGACTCTACAAAAGTTATCTTATATAATTTTTAATTAGCCATTTTATTTTAATTAATTAATTTAATTAATTAATTATCATATTTTTAATTAAAATTGGCTAATTAGAAAAAATGGTAATATTTATCAAAATTCCATAAGATAACTTTTAAAGAGCTTCCAAAGCTCGTTCGAATGAGCCATAAACGAAGAAAATTGGTTGAAAAATGACGGAGGAGTAGTAATTTGAAAATGAAAAATGTCATTCCGAGAAAATGCCCTTCAAAGTTTAAACCGTCCCGCCAAAATTGGCTGTCTGTGTTCTGGTTGGTTAATTATTTCTGGCACGAATGATGCACACCAACGAGCTAAAATCTTCATTACTGGAGTTTTCGGGGTCGCTGATTTCATTTCCAATGTCAGTTTTAATTTTTAGTGGAATCTAGTCTATCTGTCTGTCTGTCAGTCTTCTGTCTTTCTTACAATTTGACGGACAGACCGTCATACGGAAAAACAGTGATAACTCGAGAACTGAAAGAGGTCTCACTAAGCGGTTGTCAGATTTGTAATCCTCATTAAATTCTGCTTTAGGTGAGATAAAGAAACAATAATTTGAAAATTTTACCTGAGGGGGGTATACCCCCCCTTAATTGGGCCACTGAGCATCCATTCGAATGTCATGAGAATCGCCATCGGGTCTCGCTCCCTATCCTCGCCGAATACGGTCTGTAGTCCTCCGGGCTGTCGGGCAATCCATGCCGACTATGAGAGATACTTTCGGGATGTCCAGTTCGGGTACGGAGAAATCGATGTCATCCTCAACCTCGAAAGGTATTGCTCAACCTCGATCTTTGTGCGTCACCTGGCATTAATATTAATCGATTCTATTATTTGAATGGGATTGATGGTAGCCCCATAGTCGCACCCTGGCGTTATCGCTGATATCTCGCAACGCCCTGTTCTCATCCTCTTGACCTCGTCCTTACTCGAGATAGTGGTTACCGCCATCTTGCTTGGCCTCGTCCACAACCCTATCCTTTCGGCCACCCAACTTTCCGATAACGTGAAAGCTGCTCCTCTATCGACCAACATTAGTGTCGTGACTGACAGCTCATCCTCTCCTATTATCTTCACCGGTACCACCCCGAGTAGTACCATTCCCCTTTTCTTCGCTCCCATGGTGCTTGTCGCCATCGTTTGGCCTTTAGTCCCATCTGTTTCGTCGTATTTTACTGGCGGTTCCTGGCACTTGGCAAACCTGTGTCCTCCTACCACGCATCGATGACATAGTCCATTCTTACCAGTGTAGGCTACCCGATCTTGTTTAAGTAACGCCTGCCAATGCTTGCAGTCTATGGTCTTATGGAACCCGTTTCTATGCAATTGACATTTTTTAATTGGGATTGTAGTGTTCCTTGTATAGTGCTTCACGTATCGCGCGTAGATTCATATCTAGCAGTTTAGCGTTTTGGTTATTTGGACTCGGCCTACTGGAGGTATTAGGTTTGTATTTGTTTGTGTTGTTGTTTTGTTTCTGTCCCTGCCACAGTGTGGCCCTACTCCCAGCCCTACACCTAGAAGTTCCCTGCGTTGCCGCATACGGTAGTGATTGTCTTATCTTCGGAAGTGCATTCGCCACACTATGTTCTGGTTTAGGCCTGTTGTATTCAGCTTTTGGCGCCTTCCCCAAACTGTCCTCAATGTACACTGGGTCTGTGATTAGTTCCGCTTCGTAGTTAAGGAAGTTCGACATCTCCTCCAGCCCTGGCTCCGCGCCTTTCCTCTCTCGGGTGGAGAAAGCGATCTTTCTCCACTTGTTCCTCAGCCAGATCGGTAGTGCCTGCGCTATCGTAGTGATATTGTTTGATGCATTGAGTTCTTAAGGGGCATCCAGAGTCTTTAATACTATGAGCGCCTTTTCTACTTTATTAGCGAAGGTCTTGATGCTGACGGGGTTGTCTGCGAGTCCGCCTGATGTTATTCCCCTTAAGGTTTGTCGGATAATCTTCGCAGGATGGCCGAATTCCCTGTCCAGGGCTCGCCATGCAGTCGTGAATCCTCTTTCAATACCTTGGTATTGTCTCACGATGTCGTATGCTGGCCCCCCTGTATAGACTTGTAGATATGTAAGGCACTCCGCCTGCGTAAGGTTTTTTGTTAGGATTTCGTTGCTGTACATATGCCGGAATTGCAGATATTCCTCCGGCTTACTACCATCAAACTTGAAGGGTTCCACTGGTGGCAGCTCAATCCTAGTCTTCAGCGCATCGATGAGTGTTGCCATTCCCATCGCTTGTACTTCCAGCACGCTCGATGGTATACAGGCTCCTATGATGTTGGGTGTGGTTCACCTATCGGGCCCGTCGACTTTCCCTGATTTCCCTGGGTGGGATATATCATCGGGGGTAGCGGTCCCCTCCATATCTCTGTGTCGCACGATTTGTTTGGATCTGAGGGGGTCGGGGTTCTTGTTCTCCCCCTCTGCCCCCCCCCTCCCCCACCAATGTTAAGTTTGGTACTGGGGTTGATGTTATTATATTGGGGCCAATACACTATCTGCAATATCCCCCCCCCTCCCCTGGGTGTATATTGTATCCCTGCATGTTATAGTCATACTGGTGTGCAGGTACCGGTATAGGCCTCGGTTTCTTGCCTACTAACTGGTATGTATGACGCGACCTCCGGGTCTAATTCCGTCATTCGCGCTACCCTATCGCCTACACTATCTCTCCCAGCATGGAAGAAGGCCAGCATCTCTCCCAGCATGCAGTAAGGCCTACAGTATGTCCTGCAGTCTGCCTGTGTCCTTCCGGATCGAAGTTTAATCTTCTCGAGTATTCCGAGAAGTCCTCCCCACGACTACCATATTCTCGATTGGCAGCTACGTTCCGATGGGAAGTTTCTCTCTGATCCCCTCTCCTGTCTTCATCCTCGTACCGGTACACTCTGTACCCCTCTCCCGGTGTGTGGTATATTTCACCAAGTTGTGTTTCTCCGGGGCGACGGCAATCTCCCGGAGTACGACCCCACCGGCTCTCCATCTCCACCTCGACTATTGACGGTTCACTGTCCATCCTTCCCCTCTGGTTGCTCGTAGCAACACCTCCTCTTCCCTCCTCGCTCCTTTTGACTTCAGTGTGATGTCCTCCCTCGCGAGATCTCACCTCGACCTCCCAGATGAACTCCACTGTTCTTCTTCCGTCTTCCGAGTGGGCTCGACGTTTCCTCGTTTGGCCGCTGACAGCACCAACGTCCCTCCCTCTGCCCGGTTGGACGGCCCTGGGGATATTCATAGTCCCCCTACTATCCTCTGTCATCGGGTGCCACGGTTCACTCAATTTACCAAGCGCATTATCCGCCGACGCTCGTGGGACATTCTCTGCCTCTCGTCATTAATTGGTTGTGATGGGGTGCCTGTAGCCCCCCCTCCACCCATCACCTCTTGTTTCGCCCCCATGTTTCCTTCCAGTCGACGCATTAGTCCTACTCTTACTGGGTTCATTCACCCCCGCCTGTACCTGCGCAACTGCGTGGCCTTGCAGGCTCTTATTGGGCAAATCGCTTGTTTCCCCTTCGTTTATATTAATTAATTGCACCGCTAATAGTCTCGCCCTGTTGGTAGCTATTAATTATATTATTTTGATTAATTCTGCCGGGGTTATTTAATATATTATTATTTGGATTATCATTTAAATTATTTAAATTATTGTGTTCGATATTATTTAAATTATTTTGTTCAATATTCGAATTATTACCGGGTAAAATATAATTTCCTGCAAGAAAAGTTTCATTAGTGTTAGGGTAATCTATTACGGTACTATTAATATTAACTTCATTAAACGTATTATTAATACCCCCCCCCCCCCCCCCCCCCGCCCGTACAGTCACACCAGTCTTGGGTCTGTCGTCCGGTACCTGTAAGTGGGGTATTAACAAAGGTTTCCATCACCTCTGGTTCCTCATAAATACTACCCAAACCAGCCTCACTCTCTGATAAACCCATTTTCGCCAGTTCTAATCGGTGCTTTTGTTTCACTTGGTATTACATTACCCCCTCAACCGGGTATGCATATCGTCTCGCAATCGTTTGCCGGCCCTCTCTCTCTCTATCCTCTCTAATACTCTGGTTGGCTAATTCTGTCTCCCTCGCCTCCCGCTCTCTACGCTCATTCACCTCCCTCGCCTCCCGCTCTCTACGCTCATTTTCCACTCTCTCCTCCCACTCTTTGCGCTCATTTTCCACTCTCTCCTCCTGCTCTTTGCGCTCATTCATTTCTCTTTCCTCCCGCTCTCTATAGTTTCTCGCCACCCTTTCGGCCCTCTCTTTACACTCTCTCGCTAATTCTCTCTCCCTGTCTAGTAACGCGGTCCCCTCATCCAACTGCCTTTCTAGTTCCTTTTGATCCAGCGCAACAATATCTAATTGACACGCGAGATCTATCTCTAACACCTGTCTTGCTTTCGCGGAGGATGTAGCGGACTTTTCGGTTGCGACGGACTCCCGTCGCCTGCTCGTTTTACTAATTTTCCCGTAATTGCTGGGATTCCTACTAATCGATGACACCGAATCTTCGGGGTTAACCTCGGATTCGCTGTTGTGCGGATCCGCCCATCCCACTAACTTAATCCCCCTCACATCTACCAGATAGGGCCCTACGTACACAACCCTTACTTCCACCATCTCGGATCGCCACAATTCAAATAGTTCTGTGGCGACCCCCCTCGCTTGTTCAAATCGGACTAGATAGCGAAAGTGTTTGTTGCACTCACCTAGCCTTTGGTATAACTTGGGCTGGTCTACCTTTCTCCCCTCCCTAGCGTCCTTCAACAACCTCTTCGCGGCGTTGTATCCCCATCGCAGGCGATCACTCGTCCTGACGTTTTCCTCGTTGACTTTACCTTCCCTCCTCGTCCGGTGCCGTACCGTCGGTCCCACCATCGCCGTTCCGGTGGGCCGTTCGCCGCCCTCGGCCAGTGGTTGCCGGTGACTTTGGTACCTCGTCTGTCGCTAGGATCTCGCGTCGACTCATCCTCTCTTCTTCCTCGTACTCGGCTGCCTTCCTCCTCGACGTCTAGACCGTCCCTCATTGGCGAATCCGGTGTGGCGGGCCGGTACCGCCTCGTCACGGCCTCCCGAATTGTCTGGTCTCCATCGCTCGGGGTCCGCGGCGGAGTACTTCCTCCTTCCGAACCTTGGGGCGTTTGATGTTGTTCACTCATGTTGTCGGTGTTGTGTGGTCACAGTGTTTGGTTGTCCTACTGGTTAGTTTTGACTGTGACGGTATCCACTGGAGTTGACAGTGGTGGATACCGACCGGTGTAGATTGTATGCGTCGTCGCATTCATAGGCTGCTGGCCAAGTGCTGGATATATTAGGCCGAAGGCCATTGTAAAACACAAAGTTAAATTGTCAGTGTTAATAATCACAGCAGTTGATAATAGCACAGTCTGAATATAATAATATGCAATACGAACAGTAACGATGACAGTCAAAACTAATTCCGGTCTCACAACCGTAAGCAAATCAACTAAACTAATAATCAGAAATCACAACGGTTATACCATTGACACATATCAGATTACTCCTACACTACAGGATAGCCCTAATATCCAATAGATATGCTCCTGTCCCCCCTAATGTGCTTTCCTGCCCTCTATTGGCTTAACCTGATTAATTGTCATCCCGCCACTCCCTGTTGGCCCTGTCCCTTGGTGCTAGCCTTACTAGCTTGTTTCTCCATCTGAGGTGGTTTGACTTCTCACCTCTTTCTGTGGCTTACGGCGTGTATCCCCCCCCCCTCCCCCCCCCCCCAGTTGGTTATGAGGTGAGATTATTATTGGTAATCTCACATCACCAACTATATTGGTAAAATGCCACTATTCCCATTTTCGGTGGGTAATGCACGGAATTGAATCCGCTTACAAAATAGAGCATTATTAATAATATGATATAGTATATCTCTCTTCAGAATCTCTTGCCCACTCCATCATAACGTTATTCAATTCATAAGCTCTGCAATAGTATTGTAAAGTTCATCCAGTAGTCAGACTGTCTATCTCCTTGGGTATGTGTGTGCCTAACATCAAATCATCCTTCAGATTTATTAACCAATTCTGAATCTTATACCACTAAACCATGTATTATGCTAGTTTTGGCAGTGATAAAAAAGGCATACATCTGCCCCACACAAGGAAAGGGACCACTCTGAATACACCATCTCAGCTAAGGAAAATATTTCATAGCAAACATTGTTGACATTCCTTACTTATCTTCATGGACAATAAAACATGTTAGACATCATATATATTTGTATATATATATCGATATATGCAAGATTTATTTCGCACATTTTCGAGTTTGCATTACTCTTAATCATGCTATTAATGTAGCAAAACCAAGTTTAGCTACTTTTTTTAATAGCATGATTAAAAGTATGCCAACTCGAAAATTTGCGAAATAATTATCACTTTTTAAAAACAGCGGGATATTGTTCTTTTTATTATTTATTTACTTACCAGTTATTATTATTAATAATTATAGTGGTACTTTTATTTAATGACACGGCTAGTGCGGTTTGTTTACACAACTGCCAAACTGCGCCAATCACTACCATCATTGAAACATCGGGTTCCAGATATTCTTGCGTCTAACGTTGTTTATTCTTTCTCTTGTCCCACTTGTAAGGGGGAATATGTTGGACATACCATCCAGCACTTGTTTGAATGCGTTAGACAGCATCAAGACGGGTCGGCCAATGATGGTAGTGAACAAGGCAAGACAGTTCACAACCATATCATGACACACCGCGGCGAGCCCAATACACGGTGGTTGACGGACTGGCGTGAGTTCTTCAAGCATTTCAAAGTAATTGCACAGCACCCATTGCGGCCTGTCCTGCAAAAACTTGAAATGTTTTATATACGTATGCGTCAGCCCGCCATTAACAAACAGAAACGTGATTGGCGCAAGTTTGAGGTGCTGCTTCCCAGTGGTTAGACGGATACACTTCTACCTTGTTTCACTTTACCTTTCTTTCTCCCTTGGGAACTTCTATCTAATGTCTCCTTTCTAGCACTAGCTACTTGAGAAAGCCCCCATTGGGGCGAAACCTACTGATCAGCTGACAGTTGTCAGCTGATCACTGATTGCATGCAACATCTACAGGTCAGTTGCTTTTTTACTGTTTCATTTGTACTGCATAAGTGCATACCTACCGGTAAGGTTTTTACTTCACTGCTTGACAATTAAATAAAGTACCACTATATTGCATTAACTCAAGCTTTTTAATTCAATGGATTATTATACTATAATAATCCATTGGCAGTTCTGTCAGCTGATCACTGATTGCATGCAACATCTACAGGTCAGTTGCTTTTTTACTGTTTCATTTGTACTGCATAAGTGCATACCTACCGGTAAGGTTTTTACTTCACTGCTTGACAATTAAATAAAGTACCACTATATTGCATTAACTCAAGCTTTTTAATTCAATGGATTATTATACTATAATAATCCATTGGCAGTTCTCTAGTCTACCGCTAATGGGCTGAAATGAAAACATTTTAGAAATCTCTGAATTGAAAAACCTTCAGCTAATAGCGACATCAAGAATATTCAATGACCATCAGTTCAGTTGGGCTACTAATTTTACGGTTATTTATGTTATGGTTGAACCATAACATACATTAGAGAACCCAATCAATCAATCTATCATAATAATAATATCATAATAATAATAGAAGGAAACGTCAGCTGTCGGCCAAGATCCCCTTTGGTTGATTCTCAAATTTTTAGATCACTGGTTGGCTATCTAATTGACCATCACTGGTTTGCCAAAGAATAATTATTCTTCAACAGGAAGGATATCACAAAACAATGGCCAATTAGCATATATCCTATTTACTAACAAGATACCCACCCATTTTGCTTTGGTGAGTTGCTTAATAGTTCGTTCAAACTACATTAGCATTCATATAATAATAATATATGTGATGCCAATTGCTACAATTCAGAGCAGTTTGGAAAGCTCATATAATTTACTTGAGTCATGAGATTTGACTCTTAATCCAATAACTAACCATAGTGAATAAAGGACAAGTTGGTTTGCTGCCCTAAAGAAAGGAAACCTCACACTTTAAAGATGATTTCGAATGCGGATAAGCTATTCAACATAATAATGCTGAATTGGATAAGTGATTCAGAAAGACTGCTGCATGGCTGTGAGGTGGTTTCCGAAAAGGTGATTCGAGTCCAATCAACATGCTTTAGGAATTGTTACAAGTAATGTCATGTAACTAACTTGCCTCATATTTGTAGATTTGTTAAATTCCTTTGATAGTCTACTGTGTGCTTTGTATGTCTCTTGACCAAAATAATATGTGAGCTATAAATTCAAAACACCAGTAGCACTAGAGGCAGAGGAAATAACCAATAATATTGATGGCTTTTCACTCAGTGATGATCTGGGTTTAATACCGGATATTAAATCAAATTAAACAATGTGTAATATTTATTTCCATTATCCATTTTGTACAATTACTGACTTAGATCTGATTAGGGGAAAATAAATATTATAGCAAACAATGTATTCATCATGTTTTGTGGGGCAGCCTTAATAAAATTACATTCCCATCACTGCAATGCAATTTATCTTCTCAAACAGAATTGCATTTCAGCCATTTATATTAACAGCCTATCGCATCATACTCACCACATCCTTCAACCAATGAGGAAGCAATCATTTTCAGGATTGTGCTGTCAGTGCATCTTTCCTTCCTATTAAAACTTCATACTAATATGTATGCATCAGATTACAATTAATATATTTGAGTGCATTGTGTCCTAAATTATTTTAGGTGATAATAAAATCACCTCAAGGGTATCTTCACTCTTTATTGCTCCAAATATATTCAATAGTAATAAATACAGCGTGTTCCTATATTTATTTGTATGTTCAATACTATTTCAAAATTTTCCAGAGCCCATCAGCCAATGGACGTTAACTATGTGTGGATGGATGTGTGTGGATTTCATCAATTAGAGTTTATATTTAAATATTATTAAGTCCGAGGCTGGAAATAGAATAGGTAGGAGTGCAATCTTCCATAGATAACCATATCTCTATAAACTGAATATTACGCAAATGATAGGCCAATTGTAGTCCATTATACAACTTCATGATTGACAGGATAGAGAAGAAGTGGACCAGCACAAGCATTGTATGTGTCATTACCACCTTCCAGGGCCTTCCAGTGCAAACTCAAATGAATTACTTACCCCTCTCAAGCTCCACCATTATTATTATTATTTATTTATTTTTTATTAAAACTAGGGCCCACTTGGGACTTCATGCAACTGCTATTGAATAAAATAACATACATAGTGATATCACTATTAGTAGGTTAAAATGCATTTAAGGTATAAGCGATATGTAAGTAATCAATAGTATCCACCTCATGCAAACACATTTGGTAGATTAGCTTGATCCTAGACACCCTCCCTGGGGCTGCCCCATAAGTCCTACACCTCCCCCTGGTGTCTTCAGGTCATTGTTGTGTGCCATCCTGGTAGACTTTGCCTCGGCAGACTCGTTAATGTCCTCATCTGTGAGGTCGAGGCTTGACGTGGCACCCACAGCAAGGACCATAAGCCAGAGATACAGTCGTGCAAGGACCTCCATGCGTAATCATTCATTGTTTCGTTCCATGCCTCAATGCTAATGGCTATTTGATACAACACTAACAAACGCTAGGCATGGGTATTTAGCATGATAGTTCTCATGCATGTCGTTGAACATGAAGTAGTAGGACTGGTTCAATCTCACTCTTGGATAAGGCGGAATGCATTGTATTACTCAGCAAAGCTCTTTTCTAGTAGTTTCTTCAATAGTGGCTTGTAGTATTTGTCGAGAACAGCTAGCCATTCTTCTGTAAACTGGTCAGCACTCATCTTGTAGCCTGAGAGCAACATTATTTTCACCATGCTAAGGCATGACAAGAAGAAGGGCTCATTGACGACAGGAGCAGTTTGTTTTCCTCGTACATAGTCGTCATACAGTCTGGTGTTAACCCTATTACCACTGGGGGGGGGGGGGGGGGGGGGGATTTAGTAATTATTTATGTTTGGGCTATTTTTATTTATTTTTATTGGTTTGGATCACTCTAATGCTCTATCTATACAAGTATGTAAGTGTAGTGGTACGTGATTTTTGGAGCACCAAACTTAGGGTGTGGCACTTTAAAATTTCAAAATTACTTTATTCGGAAAATTTACTAAAGTTTTGATTTCGAAGCATTTTTATTGGTTTTCTGGAGCGCTGAATCGATTGAAAGTAATATAGAAGCCTGAAAACATTTTTGGTGCACCAAAATTTTTCAATTCATTTTTCAAAATTTGAAGTGCCACGCCCTAATTTTGGTACATCAAAAATGGCGAACCACTAAGTCTTCAGGCTTCTTCTATATTACTTTCAATCGATTCAGCGGTCTAGAAAACCTATATAAATGCGCTAAAATTTCAATTTTGGTTTATTTTTCGAATCTCATATTTTTCAAAAATTGAAGTGCCACGCCCTAATTTTGGTGCACCAAAAATGGCGAACCACTAAGTCTTCAAGCTTCTATATTACTTTCAATCCCTTCAGCGGCCCAGAAAACCTATAAAGATGCGTTGAAATAAAAAATTAGGGGAATTTTATGATATAAAATTTGAAGTGCCACGCCACGCCCACTTCTTAGGTGCACGAAAAATAGCATCCACTTCAATTTTTGTAAATGGAATATAATTACATTCGATTCAGCGTCTTGAAAAACCTTCTAAATCTAGCCAACACTGCCAGACTATTAGTTTTGAGAAAACGAAAAATTTTTAAATTTTGTCCTGGGTCTACTTTTATTTTTCATCAAAATTATGATTCCCTGCTTATGAAATTTTAACTTTTTAAGGTTTAGTAGTGTTCATCTATAGTTGTTTCACCAACAGCCCAAATTTTGTAGGATTTTATTGGACGATTACAAAAATATATTGGGTGGGCCGAATCGCCCCCCCCCCCCCCCCCCCCCCCAGTGGTGCAAATGGTCAAAACACCCCAGTGGTAGGTAATAGGGTTAAAAGTTGTAGATTGGATTACTGTTTTTAAGGACCCTCATAGCTGAAGACGTTGTCCTCGTCATTGCTGTTCCTGCTAGTGTTGCCACTTGTATTGCCCGCTTTCTCAACCACTGGATGAAGTCTGGTGGAACTATTTTATCCATTCTTTGGGCTTTGACTAGGCCACTATAACTCCAGTTTCCATGAGCCAGTTGATGTAGAGCAGAATCAAGGCTGTATGTACAGACTGTCACAATTGCGTGGCAGGAGATAGTTGGATGATTTATGATGTTTAGAAAGAATGGGTCATCGATTACCTCCACCAAACAAATGATGTAGAAAACAGGCTTGAGAGACGCTGTGATTGTCGTATCTGTTAAATTTCCTGTTGATCAATATTTTTACTGTTTTCCGGGTGCTTTACAGTGTTTTTCATGTTTTTCTAGTGTTTTACTGTTTTGCTAGTGTTTTCCTAATTTAGAATTATCCTTCTTTCTATACCTACTGTTGTTTATAATATACTTATTGGGAATTTGATCCAAAGGCAAATTCACAGATAGTTGTGACAAATCAGGGGACTTGGTTTTCACTCAGGAAGAATTCCAAACCACAGTAAATCGATTTCAGCTATAGAGACTACGAAGTACGTTTGTTGTATTTTTAGGGCTAAATTTGGCAAATTTTGCAAAATTTTAAATGCCACGAGTGTGTAGTAGACTCGCCTCGATGGCTCGCCCCCACCTGTATCCGAACTAGATCGCACTTAGCCCACCCCCTTCACCGAAGGGGTATGTGTAGTAGACTCGCCTCAATGGCAGTGTGGGCTCAAGTTGGGCAGACGCAGGCGGGCCGCTAGGTGGTGCGCTGAATGTGCGGACACGCAAAAGTACGCGGTTCCGTCGCACAATTCGCCCGCTCTCTTGGCGCACGTGGAAGTCGTGGTTGGGGAGGGCCTTGACCACGGTTCCAAGGCCAGTCCAACGCTTAGTGGTGGGGTCTTGAATGGTAACCGGCTGGCCGACCAGGAGTGTTTTCAGTGGGCGTGTTTGGCAGTTATAGTTCGCCTGTAGTTCGTTGCGGTTGGTGGCAGCCACCTCGTCCAGCTCCCTGAATGTTTGGCGCCACATGGGGGCGAAGGAGGTGAAGTGGATGGGGAGGGCCTCCTGGACGTTGCGACCGTACAGGAGCTCGGCAGAGGATCGACCACCGTAGCGTGGGGTGTTGCGAAAAGCCAGGATCCCCTGTACGATTGCGTCCGAGTCGTGGGTGGCCCCCAGGAAGAGTTCCTTCATGGCCTTGACCGCGGCCTCGGCGCGTCCATTGGTGCGCACTAGGTAGGGGCTGGAGAGCTCGAGCTGGACCCCCCACTGGTGGAGGAACTGGCGGACTTCGTTGGATACGAATTGGGGGCCGCCGTCGGGGTGGAGGATTGTAGGGACGGCAGTGGCGAGGAAGAGGTGGCGAAGGCAGTCGATGATCGCACAAGATGTTGTGTCTGAGTTGAGGCGGTACAGCGTGGGCCAGCCGGTATACTCGTCGGTGACCACTAAGTATTTAATGGCGCCGACCTGGAAGAGGTTGGCATGGGCATGCTGGAAGGGCCTCGTGGCCTCCGGGTTGTGTTGGAGGGGCTCGGTGGCGTGGGTGGGGAGGTTGGTCTGGCAGGAACGGCATCGATTTACTGTTTGTTGGATGTCGTTCAGTAGGGATGGCCACCAGACCGACCTGGTCGCACGATCCCGAGTCTTGTTCAGCCCCTGGTGGGCGGCGTGTAGCTGTTGGAGGGCAGTGCGGCGCAACTCAACGGGGATGTAAAGTTGAGGGCCTTTTAGGATCACCCCCTCGTGGATCATCAGGTCGGCGCGGTGGACAAAGTAGGGCCGGAGTTGGTCGTCGACCACGTTGTGTTTTGAGGTCGGCAGTTGGTCATCGACCACGTTGTGTTTTGAGGTCGGCCAACCCTCTTGGATGACGTTGAGGAGGGCGTGGTAAACTGGGTCGCGTTGGCTGGCCTCCCGAATTTGCTTGATACGTGCGTCCTGGGAATCAAGCGATGGGAGCTGCCCGATGGCGGCATTCACCATGAATTCCCAGTCTGCGTCGTCGTCAGGGGTCAGAAGTAAGTCGTCGGGCTGAGGTGCGTGGAGGGGGGCACGGGAAAACGCGTCAGCGACGAGGTGCTTCAAACCGCATTGGTGGCGTGCGGTGAAGTTGAACCGGGCCAACGCAGTCTTCAACTTCAGGTTATGGTAATGAATAGAAGACACACCCCTATGGCTCGCCCCATCCCCTTATTCTCATGTAGTAGACTTGTAGTAGACTTGCCTCGATGGCTTGCCCCCACCTGCATCCGAACAAGATCGCACTTAGCCCACCCCCTTCGCCGAAGGGGTATGTGTAGTAGACTCGCCTCGATGGCTCGCCCCCTTGTCTGGTTGTATCTGTATGCGTTATGAATATACCGGTATACTGACTTACTGAAGATACGGACGACCGGTACCAGACAGCTAGTCAATGAGGCTGGGGTAGATTTATATGAAAATCACAATTTCACATTTTGTGTTTGTTTCCAACCTATTTGACATGATATATTTGCATCTTCCTTACCTTTTATCAAAAATACAAAATATCTAGGAATTTCAAAACAGGCATTACCTTCCCAAAAATTTGAAATTTTCAAGTGTCGTGAGGCCCGCTTAGAATTTTTCAAAATCAAATTTTTTTTAAAGTTAGTTTAGACTGATTTGGCATCAGAAAAATAGTGCTTCCCTTAAAAGTAAAGAAAACAATTTTTCTCACTCCATCCTACTAAGCAGGCCATACCCTACATACAGGGCAGACTTGCCAATGACCAGCTTCCCCCCGCATTGATAACTACCCCAATGGCATCCTCCTCGTACACTACCACATGTTCTTGATCTTCAGTGCATCTGGATTACTCATTTACCGTCGCATCAAGCTCCATCATTATTAGATCCAGTATCAATTTGATACATGATTTATTAATAAGGGATTGGTCCTCTATAATTTTTGTTTAAATTAAATATGAATTCATATCTAGTTAAGTTAAATTTACTACTACTAGGTCGAGCGAACTCGGACAGTGGAAATGAGATCCTTCCAGGCTTCCCGATTCTCCATAGTTGTCGCAATTTCGTTTCTCCCAAGTTCAGTATCCCTTTCAAGTTGATCTATATATGTTATGGCAGGTCGTCCACGACTACGCTTTCCATGAGTTGGTTGCCAGAGAAGTAGATCTGGTATGACCTCGTCTTTACTTCACCAGCAGTGCCCACTGAATCTTAATCTGCGTTCACGGAGGGTGGTTGATACAGGTGGTATTGTACCATAAAGCTCGGCGTTTGTCATGTGTTGTCTCCAGCTGATGTTTAGGGCTGCCCTTAGTAGTCTTGTGTAGCAACCATCAATTCGTTGTTCAAGTGATTTAGTCAGTGTCCAGGTCTCACTCCCGTATAAAAATACACTTTCCACTGTGGCTCGAAAGAACTTGGTCTTCAGGTGCCTGGAGAGATCTGATTTCCAGATGGTATCCATTTTTGATAGAGCTACCCAAGCCTTTGCTTTCCTAACTTCTATGTCCTTTTTGCTACTCTCTATCCATGATCCAAGGTACTGGAAGTCATCGACCTGCCTTAGTTGATTATTATCAATGGTTGTCAAGTTTCCATCAACATTAAAGGTCATGAATTCGGTCTTGGTAGCATTTATATGTAATCCAACCTCCTTAGCAGCCCTCTCCACTTTATTTAGTAGAAGCTGTGCATCTGCTAGCGTATTAGAGAGCAGGGCGATGTCATCCGCAAAGTCGGTGTCTGTGACTGTAGTTGCCGGATATCTACTACTTCTGCGTTCTTGAAGTGTGAATCCCAGATCTTCACCCTTTGTGGCCGTCCTCATTGCGTAATCCAGCACAATTACAAATAGTAATGGTGCTAATGTGTCACCTTGCAGTACGCCAGCCAGATTGAGAAAAACTCAGTTTCACCATCTGGTGAGAGTACCTGCGCTTTTGTGTCACAATATAGCAATCCAATGCCAGCAACAATTACTTCTGGTATTCCATAAGCTCTTAGGATTTCAAGCATTTTACCTCTATGGATGGAGTCGAATGCCTTCTTGAAGTCCACAAAAGTCATGACTGCGGGGAGATTCTTTGACTTAATTCCTTCAATCAGTCTCCGTAGTGCAAGTATCTGAGCTATTGTTGATCTACTTGGTCGAAATCCGTTTTGGCTCTTACGCAGTAGTTTCTCTATGTGAGGCCTAATCCTATATAGAATCATTTTATTGTATATTTTGGCAGCTACCACAAGCAGACAGATCCCACGATAGTTTGTTGGTATGCCGAGGTCTCCTTTCTTGGGGAGAGGCTTTAGTTGACCTTTAGTCCAAATTGGTGGTGGCTTTTCCCCTTTTAACATCCGGTTGCAATCATTCAATAATGGTCTAGTTAGCACTCCGGTTTTACATACCTCCGCTGGGATTTCATCTAATCCACTCGCTTTATTATTGGACATGCTTTTAATGCTTCTTTGGAGTTCGGCAGGTGTGAAGTCCCCTGTTTCTATAGGTAGTGTCTTGTCATATATTTTCCTTGTAGGGCTGACCTTGATGTTTGGTGGCTGCCCAAGCAAGTTGCTGAAGTGATTTTTCCACTTCCCAACACGTTCTTCAGGACTATCGGCTTTGAGGCGCCCCTTTGCACAACTTTTCCGACCAGATACCTCATTTACAGTTTGCCAGGTAAGTCTTGATTGTTGCTGTATGTGAGCAGTTGTAATTGCTTCAGTTTTATCCTGTATGTACTTTTCCTGGCTGATGTTGTAGGCCAATTTAAGATCGTCCTTAGCTTTCTCAACCTTGTTAATGTTTTCGGTTGTTGGTTATTCGGTTTTAACTTTGTACGCTATCTTAAGATCTTCTCTCTTACAAGTAACCTCAGAGTTTTGCCATGGCACATACTGTTTTCGTTTAGGTTTCTGGGGGATATGCCTCTTTGCTGATTCCTTGTGGGCTGTTATTATATTCTGGTATATTGAATCGGTGGATTGGTCTTCATCCATTGACTGAAGTAAAATTAAAGTTAAATTTATTATTATTATTATTATGGTTTATTACTTTAAACAGTACAGTTGTGCATATAGTTTTCCCTTATAACTAGCACTACTGATATTTTTGAAGATAACATAACCTCCTCTGACCATAGCCCATAGTCTCTCCGATATTTTAGACAACATCTTTATTAATATAATTCACATCTCTCAAGACATCATTAGTTCGATACCAGGCACTCTCCAATTACACATTAAGAAGCAGAAACCCCACTATTGGTATACGGACATTTCATTGCGGAACTTTTCGTCCCCAGGCTTTTTGTCCTGGAATTTTCAACCCATACCGTTTGTCCCCGGACTTTTTGTCCTGGTGGGTGGACAATTCGTCCCAGACATTTCATCCCAGACTTTGCATCCCAGACTTTTCATCACAGACTTTTAATCCTGGACTTTTTGGCCCAGACATTTCAACCCGAACTTTTCGTCCTAGTGGAAAATTCATCCCGGAATATACATCCATGTCCCTGGTCTTTAGGTTCCCTGTCTTTTAGATCTGGACTTCAAAAAGAAAATCGAAAAGTCCAGGACAAAAAGTCCGGGACAAAAAGTCTGGGACAAAAAGTCCGGGCTGAAAAGTCTGGTTCATGGTTGGACTTTTCATCCCCAAACATTTTCTGGGATTTTCCATCATGGGGACGAGAAGTCCCAGGATGAAAAGTCCCGGGACGAAACATCCTAGATCCCTCACTGTTATTTTCTTATCAAAACCTTATCATTCGAAGTTCAGTGCTATATCATACATTTAAACCACAACTCAGCTACTAATTATTCATATCCCTCCAACTTCTACTACTAATACTAGGTTTTAAGTTAGCTTGGACTGCGAATGTTGTGATTCGACACTTCTTGATTCTCCATGGTAGTTTGTCCATGGCACATTCCATTGAGAATGAAATGGGCTAATTTAATTCTTGATTGGTATGTTGATTATTATCAATGGTGGTCGGCCATCCATTAACATTAAAACTTATGTCATAAAGTCATCCTTCCTTTGTGGCATATATATGCAATCAAACCTCTTTAGTAACCCATTCCATTTTGTTCAGTAGAAGTTATAAGCATATCAGTTTATTAGAAAGCAGTGCAGTCATCTGTGAAGTTGGTATTTGCTACTGTTTGAATGGGATATCTGCTGCTTCTATATTCTAGTAGTATGGATGAAAGATTTCCTTACACTAGTTGGCGTGTTCTGTATTCTGTATTCCAATATAATTCTGAACAATAATAGAGCCAATGTTTTTTTTTGCATTGCAATACACCAGCCAGCATTGAGAACTCATATTCACCATCTGGGTGGCTGAATGTAATGACAAAATACTACTTTACTTAATTACTTCTGGTATGACATACTTAATTACTTCTGGTATAACATAATATGTTAGGCTTAGGATTCCAACATTTGTTTCTATGGTTGGAGGCGAGTGTTTTCTTGTATTCCACCAAGGTCAGAACTGCAGGAAGGATAATATTTTTTCCTTCATCCAATCTCCATGGTGCTAGTATCTGATCTATTGTTGATATTTTGTATCAAAATTTAACATAATCATCCATCTTATGCAGTAGTTTCTCTATGAGGTCTAATTGTATAATCATCATCTTGTTGTATATTAGATTTGCAACCATAAGGAACTGATTCCATTATAGTTTGTTGGAACACCTAGGACTTTGTTGGGAAGAACATCTTCCCAACAAACTCCTAGGTGTTCCAACCTCCAACCCCAACCCCAACAAACTCAAAGGTTTTTGCAGAGGGGCTTTAGTTTTTTATTTCCAAATTGAACTTTCAGTATCCCTTTCAGCATCCAGTTGCTAACACCCAAGAATGATGTTAGGTTAACCCCCTACTACTAGGATCGGCATGCTGCATTGCAGCTGCATTTTTAAGAATGCTGTGCCGGCTTATCGACAAAATTGCACCGCCACAACTCCCTATCACCCATGACATTTGCTAGATCATCCGCAACTTTAATGCCAGTGTCCTTTAAGATGCGTCTCAAGAAATTCATGGGCTGTCCACCATGCTTATTCACTCCATCAGGCTGCCAAAGTACAAGATTATGCACTGGATGGTCCTCACGGCGAAAGCAATGTCCTGCAAAGCGGAGGTGATTTTGTTCTAGAGTCAAGCTTGGGGGAACCAATGAGACACCTCCAATGTTATATAGTGTCTGGTTGGAGATGTGTGCATTGTACTTGACACAATGAACCCGGCGTAGCATTCTTGTGAATGTGCCATCCAGAGATTTGGTGTCCTCAGCAGTTAGAGCCCAGCATGGACTCCCCTAGAGGAGTACTGGAACTACTGCTGCTCTAATTAACCGGACCTTAAGTTTCCGATCAATTCTCGGTGACTTCCAAATTCTGGAAAGCCTATTCAAGGCTGCCCATGCCTTTCCCTTACGTATTCGAAGGTCCTCACCTGACTTCCGGATCCATGATCCCAGGTAACAGAAGTCATCCACATTCTCAAGCATACCATCTTTTGAGCTTATGCTCATCCGATCAGAGACTTGCTGAGGACTTTCAAAGTTAACTGTCAAAATTTTGGTCTTTCTGGAGTTAATAAAAAGACCAACACTAGAAGCAGCATGTTCTAATGAGCTGAGGAGCCGTTGGGCTCCCTCTAGTGATTCTGAGAATACTCCTAAGTCATCAGCAAAGTCTAGATCAGTTAGGTATTTGGCAGGATTTCCTCGACTTATGGAGCCAGTAGGTAGAGTTATCATCACCCCATCATTATTATGATGATCTAAGGACATGCGTAGAACATAGTCAACAACAATTATGAACAAGAATGGTGCAAGTGTGTCTCCCTGGAGGACACCCCATAACACTTAAAATGGTTCTGTGTCACCGTCAACAGTAGACACATATGTTGTCGAACCATCGTATACTGATCTTATTGCTGCAATAATTTCATCAGGAATCCCATATAATGAAAGTATGCTGAACATATGTGAGCGAGAGACTGAATCAAAGGCCTTGAAGAAGTCAACAAAGATAACAGCCAGATGCCTGTCTTGCTTTTTTGATAACTCTTCAATTATCCTTCTAAGTGCCAAAATGGGCTCCATGGTCCCACGACCTTTACGGAACCCATTCTGATTTCCACGGAGCAGTCTCTCAATGGGATCCCTGATGCGATATAATAGAATTCTATCGTATAGCTTTGCAGCAATCGAGATCAATGAGATTCTCCGAAAAGAACCATAGAGTGTTAGGTTGCCCTTCTTGGGAACTGGCACCAACTTATTTGTTTTCATTTCTTGTGGGACTCTTGTTGTACGGTACATGTCTACTATGATGGGATAGATGAGCTTTAAACACTCAGGTATTTTAAAGACCTCAGGGGGAACACCATCTACTCCACTGGCACGATTGGTCTTAATGCTCTTTGCAGCAGCCTTCACTTCTGCAAAGGAGCACTTCTGAATTTTGTTGTCAGTCCAGGGGGCCCGTTTCCTGTTTCGAGGGTATACAGGAACTGTTTCTGCAGCTGCTAACTTAACTGCCTCTGTGAAGGCAGTATAGCCCTCACAGTGATCTGCCGCCTCAGAGGCAAGAACCTCATACCTGTTGCTCAGCTGTAGTGTGAAGCTGGATCTCACACTTGGCTGTTGCAACAGAGAGGACCAGTCATGCCGCGGCAAGGCAGATTTCGTTGTTCTGCTAGCACGCAGACTAAGTCTTACCTTGGCCACAATAAGGCGGTGATCACTGGAGAAGGGTCGTAGTGTAAATGCATTACAGTCTTGTATAGAGCTCCTGTATTTCCTACGAAACAGGATATGGTCTATCTGGGACTTGTGACCACTGGGTCCACTATGAGTCCATAGCTTTCCAGTTCGCTTCTTGAACTGGGTTCCAGCCGAAAACAATCCATTTCCAGAGATAAAATCCTGAAGATGGACGGGATTTCGGTTAACACTATTGCTATAGACCCAGGGCGATGTAGGTGATTGATGCAGACTAGCATTAAAGTCTCCCAGGAATGTATGCTGATTCACTCCATCAGTAGCTGCTTGTAGATTCTGGTAGAAATGTTCCACCTCCTCTACAGGGGCAACACTAGTTGGAGAGTAGCACACAATCAGAACGACCTTAGGAAACTTCTTAGCCAGTCTTCCAGAACATGAGAAGTGGCAACGGATGATGCGGTTAGAGATTTGGTCTATTTTGTCCAATGCTGCATGTGCAGTTGGATTCATCAATAGACCAATTCCACCATTGCCACTATCATCTGCTGAAGCGAGGGCGAGTCGCCAACCGCCCCCCATGTCCTTAATCAGAACCTCATCAGTCTGTCCAGTCTGCATTCGATGTTAGGTTAACCCCCTATTTCTATGGGTAGCTTCATGGCATACATTTTACTTATAAGGCTGTCTTATATGTTTGGTTGCTGCCTAAACATGTGTTGCAGAAGTTATCTTTCCATCTACCAAATCATTCTTCAGAACAATTTGCTTTTAGGCACCCCTTGGAACAACTTTATCATTCTGATACTCTATTTACAGTTTGTCAGATAAGTCTGGACTGTCGCCGGATGGATATGAGCAGTTGTAATTGCTTCAATTAATATTGCTTGCTTACTTCGCCTGGCTGCTGTTTCAACCCACTTTAAGATCTTTAGCTTTCTCAACCTTATTGATGTTTTATGTTTTTGGCTTGCCTACGGCCCTATATTTTATCTCAAATTCTATGTAAAGCAATCAGTACATCTTCATATCCAAAACTTATATTTCATAGGCTTTGCTTTCAATTATGGAACATATATATTTGGCTCAAAATTATCATAATTCTTCTTGTACAGTTTGATTTTTGAAAGACTTGAACACCATCAATCATAAGATATTGACAGCCAAACCCACATCGCACTGTATTAGATGCCTCTTAAGCTTCTTTCAAGTTACCTTTCTAATATATATCAATTTGGCTCTCTGGGTAACTGCAAATCATCAATGTTAACACAGTGCTACAATGCTACAGTATCCCATCTCCCACTTCTACTCTATTGTTTAGAAATGATCTCGCATATGATACATCAAATATAAGTACAGTTTTTGCAGATGACACAAATTTACTGGTTTAAAATACATCTTTAATTCATTTCATAAATAATTAGCTTAACAAAATATCCCTATATTTTCTCTGTCTCTCATCCTAACAGCAGAAGTTGATTAATTTATATGTAATAAATCAACAAATTCACACTGATCTGATAGGTGTACCACATCAACTTTGTAGACTTGCTCAACAGTGTGTATGTATATGAGAAGGTCAGTAATAAGTAATGGAATTTGACTACAGCTGCTTCTTGAAATCGCCTTCCAATTTCATAATTGATGCAGCAGTTTCATTAGCTTTTGTATGCTCCCACTTGGGAAATTATTTGGAATATTATATCTGGAGAACAATGATGCTCCAACAATAATGCAACACCAGCTGTCAGTTAAGAATTCCAATGATTCCCTTGACTAATTAATTATTCTTTGGCCTTTTCTTATTGTCGAATTTGGAGTGTCACCTAATTGAATAATGATTGCATTAGCAGTAATCTTCAATAGGAAGGCTATCAGACACAATACAATGACCATTCATCAGATACTCTATATACCAACAAGAAGATACCTACCCAGCTTGGGTGTGTCCTTAAAATTCGTCCAAACTATGTTAGCTGGCATAATATAAAGAATATTAGTGATGACAATCCCTCAAATTTATAGTTATTAAAGGTTTTCTTGAGTCATGTGATTGGTTAAGCTGTTCTAGCCCCCCTTTTACCCATTAACTAACAATAGAGCAAGATGGGCCGGGCCACTGGATATGATTACAAACAACCTGTTTTATGTCACAAAATGGGAAACCTAAGACTTCTCGGTCATGTCATGGAATCAGCCTGATCACAATTCCAGCTAGGCTATTCTAGATAATAATAATGCAGCACTGGATAATAGATCCAGAATGGCTGTTTCACACTAATCCAATCTGGTTCCGAATTTGTATAGGTGCATTTCCTTATTACAGATTAGCCGCAATGTCCCTCTCGTCAAGACCCTGGGTTGACGAGACGATCCAGGCCTAGGGCTGTTTTCGGAACATTGCGGATTTTGTTTAGTACCAATATTATTTCTAATTTTATTTAAAACCAAAAACAATTAAATTTCAGAGAATGAATACTAAATTTTGCTGTTTAACAAAATACTTGATTAATATTACTGTGTAAAAAATTATATTTGCATAATTATCACCTATTTATTAGCACCTTTATATTCTTCGCTTTTGTACATAGGTTAAAAAAATATATCAGTATTTGTAAAATGCGAAATAATACATCTTAATTTTATGAAATATAGCAATATATTTTTGGGTCGTGAGTTTAGTAATATATTTACATAATATATTAATATATTAAATATTACTATTATTTAGTATAATATATTAAAGATTCAATACGAAATTATGAATTTATTCATAAATTTAATTTGTTCAATTAATCAAATGATATCTACACAATATACAATGTGTATGAATTCCAGTCTGGGGCCTGTGTAAGTATGGCGGTGGTAGCCTATTGCAGCAGGCGTTCCTGCCTGCTTCTCGAGATGACTGTACAGCATCACGTACCTGCAGTAAATAGGCCAGACAATAAATGTCAAACATTATTAAAAAAAATAGCCAAAATATCAAGTTTTTGCAACATCAAGAAGTCCTTATTGTATTGATTACTGAGATGGGCTGTCACATTGAGTCCATCCAGATTATCCAAATAGTTTTTGCAGGTCTGGATTGTGGCAGTCAACTCATTAAAGAACACTGTAGTTGCGGGGCGTCCTCTTCCAAAGTGCCAGCGGATCTGTTGGGACCTGAGGTTGAAGGAGACCCACATTCAGAACAGAATCTAGCTCCCCCTTGAAACTTCTTAGTACCGCAATTATTACACACAGGTACTGGTACAGGGTTATTAGCATAATCCATTGAGTTACATTTGAGTCCAAGTACATATTAAGTTTCTACACACACACAAAGGTTATATATACTGTAGGCCTAAACTACAGCCTAACTAGTATCAGTTCTGGTATAAGTCATTTTGAAATCTTCATAGATTGTAATGCTCCGTTGTAAACTGTATGGCTCCATGGTGGCATGGCGCAGTTGTTTGTAATGCAAGAGCATTTGTATGAGGCTCCAAGCAGGTGTAGGTACAAAATGCCAGTGTGTATTATCTACCGGTAGCATTTTATTTTATGTTGGACTACTGTATTCTACTGTATACAATGGTGCAACATGCCACCTGTAAAGTGATTCAAATTTCCTTCAGCCCCAGGATGCGCCACAGCTCTTGTTTTATTCTACTAACTGACACCTGGACGCTCGGTTGGACTTAGATTAATTACTGACACCCGGTTGCACTCGCTGACACGTGTTGCTGACACAAAGTTTTATAGATAGGGGTAGATGTAGTAACAGGACTTAATAGGCGGGAGATTCAAACTGATTTATTCTATCTTTTGTAACTACAGAACTATATATAATAAATATCTTAGTTAGTAAAATAAACGATCTGGGAGGTCAGACCCCTCAGACCGGCACCGTCTCCAAACCCAAGTCCCCTCCACGGCCTTCGACCACCGCGCAGACAGAGGGAGTTGGAGCGGAGTAGCGCGAATTGGAGGTGCCTCCGAACCCCGCCCAACACGCACGCGAGGCCGCGTTGATGCATTGCCTCCTGCCTTGCGACTAAGGTCTCCGCTACGTCTGGGGGATTAAAACGTTTGTTAGAAATGATAGTAAATTCGGTTTTAGTTAAATTTAGAGAAAGTTTGTTGTCAGACAGCCAATCAGAGAGAGTGTTGAGTTCCAAGTTGATGAAGTTGGTTAGTTGATGTAAGTTAGTATCAGCTGCGTATAAAGTGGTGTCATCAGCAAAGAGAGTCGTGAAAAGCTGAGTAGCATTAGGGAGGTCGTTGATATAAAGGAGTAATATTATCGGGGATAATGTGGTGCCTTGGAGGGACGCCGGTGTTGAGGGGAAGGTAAGAGGAAGTATTATTACCGATGGAAACGCATTGGGAGCGAGCTGAAAGATAGCTGTAGGAGAATAGTTGAAGGGGAAGGCCGCGAATACCATAGCAAGATATTTTTTTGAAAAGGATATCATGGTTAATAGTGTCAAATGCTTTTTTTAAATCAATATAAATTACACATGAAAAATTTTGGTCGTCTAGGGATTGGTGTAGATTTTCGATGACAGATAATAAAGCATGGGTGGTGGATGTTTTAGGGCAAAAACCGTACTGGCAGGATGATATGATAGAGAATTTATGTAGGTATGATAGAAGCTGAGAGTTAATTATCTGTTCAAATACTTTGCTAAGAATGGGCAAGAGGGAAATAGGACGATAGTTGTTACGATCAGAGTTGTCAACAGATTTAAAAATTGGGATAACTTTAGCTTTTTTTAAGGTGTAGGGAAGAAGCCGTGAGATATCGATAAATTGAAAAGGTAACTAAGGATGATAGATAGAGGTTTCGCGGCCAGAGTGAGTAAGCGGGTTGGAAATGGGTCATTGGAGGCAATGTGAGGGTCTAGCTGTAGGGGTTTGAGTTCAACTTCAACTGGACAGGTTTCAATTAACGAGAAAGAGTTACGAGGTGGGTTGATATGTCGGGTTGGTCTACCGGGTGAGGAAGGAATAGTGGAGAAGTGTTGATTGAATAGTTCAGCTATAATAGTTGGGTCAGTATTGGATTCAGTAGAAGGACCATTTTTAACTGTAAATTTGGTTGGAAGTTTGGAGGTTATGTTCCTATTGAGTGAAGGCAGAATTAATTATAAACCAAATTTTCTTTATATTACTGGTATTAGCTTTAAACTGAGTTGCGTAGTAATTTTTTCCTGCAGTACGGATTGTAGATGTTAATTGATTACGATAAGCTGTGAAGGCGGATTGATTTATTTGGGTTGGGTTTTTATTGAAGGTGCGGTAAAGTTTGTTTTTGGTGAGAGTACAATTTATTAAATTTTCTGTCATCCATGGTTTGAGTGCCCATTGCCGAGTAAACTGCTCTTTGGGGCCGTTTCCCAGGTTGCGGATCGGGTTAACATTTCACACATCGCACGATTTGTGATTGTGTTTAGTCTGCTTATATGACTGTGTAATACAATAGACGGGAGGTCGTTTGTTTGTTTGATGCAGGTCATTTTTGGTTTGCATCTTCCACTCCCATGTGTTTCTTGGAGTCTGTGATACATGCTTGTTACGGCTGTGGCGACAGAATCCATGTACTGGTAGGTCAGCCCCGGGGCCACTCAGTATAGTACAGGTGGGAGTGCCGGCAGTACGAAAGTACACACCACCTTCATGTCATACCTGGCCTGGGTATGGTCATTATGGTCTTGGGTCAGAGGACGTGCATACGTTGACCACAACTGTTGCACACCCGGATGACTCATACCGAATACACGAGGCATACAAGGACGGCAGATAAACTGTGAGTTATGCATCACCAATATCTTATATTTTATTTAGGTAATAATCTCATGGAGTGAATAAGCATGGACAGTCCATGACTTTCTTGAGATCCATCTTAAAGGACACTGGCCTTGAAGATGCGGATGATCTAGCAAATGTCATGGGTGATAGGGAGTTGTGGTGGCGCAATTTTGTCGACAAGCCGGCACAGCATTCTTAAAAATGCAGCTGCAATGCAGCATGCCGATCCTAGTAGTAGTAGTAGGTAATAATATTTGCTGAACTTGTTATTTATGTTGCAGGACGTAAAACCAATTAATACTTTCTAATATATTTGTTGATTTTCTGCTTGTTTCTTATGTTATGATATAATTAGACATGTTTATGGTATCCTGTCAAATCAACCAAACCTGGTGAATTGTTTATCTTATAGCCAACAACGCATGATCCCATTAATTAACATAAACAGTATTTCCCAGAAGAGACTTTGTCATAAAATTAACCTTAGTCAATGGGTGTAGTGTTATGTTTATTACCCTTACGCCTGACTTAACAAGACTCCTAATGGTTATTACCTTCTCAGCCCGAACTACAATAACCCCATAGCCAAGCTACCTTGGAGGCAAACCAACAACCTTAAAATTCAATTTAGTAGACAGAACCCTATTTATAAAACATACCCAATAAATCTCAGTCTCAGTTAGTCCCGATGATAAGAATGTGAAGATAACTTACATAATGTTAATAAACCTCATAACCAATGCTTGTATTTCCGAGAATATATTACACAGTATGGAATGCACTGCATACACCTCATAAGACATAGCCACTAGCCCTCCTATTAGTCATCCACTATAATTCTGAACTATCTGAACTATTAAAGTACTACTGTAGTAATCCATATTCAGCCCCCCCCCCCTCTGTCAACCTCAATCTTATAGCCACAATCTCACATTTTTCCAATATAATACTTTTTTCAGTAACTACAATAATCTAAAATTGAAATAACCAGACCATGTACGATATAACCTTTTGCTATTATTAGGACTTTCGAATTTAGTTAATGCATTTTATTTTAATTTAATTTCTCTACCCTACTGATAATATCTTATTTTAACCAGTTTAAATCCATAACCAAACTTGACCCCCACTACCTGACCCGCTATCTGATCATTTTCTACATCTAGATCTATTACTTAAAGATTTCCAACACTACATATCGATACCCAACACTACCACTCGATATATTAGCCTTACAAGAAACCTTTTATCCGGGAAGTGGAGAATTTACCTCTCAAAACTGTACGGTTATATTCTCAGGCCTACAAGAAGATGATTCCAGACATCGAGAGGGCATTACTTTTGTAATTAGAGAATCACATTCTTCCCGTATTCTTGGATATGAATTAGTATCACCCTGACTCATCACCCTGAAACTGAGCACATGGATCGTTCCCTTGACACTAATCAATGTCTATGCACCTGATAGTACCCACCCTGAAGATGAATACTGTAGCTTACTAGATATCAATCGCACATTGTTAAATGCTCCTCATGGGGAAAGATAATCATATTAGGTGACCTGACTGAATGGACAGGTTGGAAATCTCAGTACACATCAACCGCGAGATAATTGGGCCCTACAACTTTCCAAACATAAATCGCAACGGATTCTTGCTCCTCGACTTCTGCCAAGAACTAAATTTATCCATCCTTAACACGTTTTTCAACCATAAGCATAAATCTGACAGAGCCATGTATCAAACCCAACTTAATTCATCAGAAGTAGATAGCCAACCAAAATTCTCAACGATTGACTTTATAATAGTACCCCAACCATTACGAAAATTTGCCAACAACATTAAATGATCTACAATACACAATACATGTCATGTATCAGACCTCATTCTCGTCACAATGGACATTGAAATACGTCTACTCCGATGGGATGTTCAACCTCCTCATACCTCTCAACAAAGATGTCCAACAGTTGGAATCCAACTTCACGATAATAGCCCAATACCAAGATGTCCTAGAAAATGTTTTGGAACAGATGGATAATGTCCCATCTTGCGGCTAATCCTCATGCGTATGACCTGATACACAACAAAAAGTCGAACTTCGGTTCGACTTTTTGTTGCAGAATGCTTTCCAAAAAGCCAAAGAAACTCTACCCTTACGGAGAAAACCAAGCAAACGTCAGCTCGAAGACTTGATACTGGAACTTATTAATAGGAGAAAGTCCCTGCTATCGGAACAAATACAAAATAATCATTGAAGAAATCAATCCGTATTACAAAAGTTTAAGATTTTTTAAGAAGTTTAAGAAAAGAAAGACATAGCCAAACGATGCCAAGAAGAAAAAGAAATGGATATTTTACAACTTACCAATACTGCATAAACAGCTGATAATATGAATAATTCCCACATTCTATATAAAACTATTAAAACTCTCCCAAGAAATTTTAAACAAACTCATTAAAGACGAAATTAATGACAAAGATGGGAACCTCCTTAGTGATAAAGGCCAGCAACTGAAATGCTGGGAAGAATTCTATAGCGATCTCTTAAACCCACCAGATCCCTCAGACCCCATCATGAACCTTCCCGATCCAGACACAGAACTAGATATAGATCTAACAGAATTTACATCGTTGGAATTACATAAATCAATTGCACGACTCAAACGGAGGAAATCACCAGGGCCTGACAATAATACTACACTGCTATATTATACTGAAGAACTACAAACCAGAAGCCATCACACAATATACATGAGATACCGATTCTTAAAACTTTTTAACAGAATCAGGAAGAGATGTAATACACCTGAGGACTGGGGTTTGAGATCCATCGCAGTAATACCGAAACCAGGTGACCATAAAGAATGCACCAACACAAGAGGAATCTCATTAACATTGATACCTGGAAAAGTCTTTTTTGATTTACGTTACTTAACTGCTTCAAATCGGCATCAAAAGAAAAATTATGTGAAAACCAAGCTGGCTCCCGCACAAAACGAAGCTGTATAAATAATATCTTTATGCTCAGACAGATGATACACTTCAACCTATTATATGGTCTTCCTCTAAATATAACATGTATTGATTTCACCAAAGCCTTTGACAGCGTACATCGTCCACCTCTTTTCAAAATTCTCCGATACAATGGCTTACCCAAAAAAGTAATAGATATAATCCAAAACCTGTATGCTCTGTTCGAGTGTATATCGAAGTCAATGGTGACTACCAATATATTTGCTGTACTTCATGGAGTGAGGCAAGGTTGTCTCCTTAGTGCACTTTTGTTCACCATAATTATAGACTTTATCCTGAATCAAGCCAATGCAATCCTAAGAGGAGAATATCGAGGAAAAAGGAATTGACATAACCTCAGAACACACCATAACAACCTTAGGAATATCCAGGTACATGGACCTTGGACCAACAGATGCTCTGGCTCAGGGACCCTGGTGTCCCCTGTGGGGTGGGGTTGTTCCTTCATCTGCCTTCCCTGAAGTGCAATGCATCAGGCGAACAACCAACAACCAAGGCGTTTACAGATGCGTCTGAAGATACGCACCAATTGTACCAGGTCATGGAGCTGATTCTCAAAAACCACTCAAAGCTGCTTAAACATGTTCCAAAAGCAGCTAGGAACAACCTGGCCAATCTTTTAGCCGAATTAATGGCCTCGATTTCCGATAACCCTTCGTGCGAACAGGCCTGGTGCAAGTTGCTTTTGGTTAGCCACTGCTGTTTGACAGCTCCAAAGCGGGGTGGCAGGAAGCACCAGTGCTCCCTTGCCACGCTAGTAAACCGAAGAATTGTAGCATTCCAGAACAGCATCCCTATGACGGAATCCCCGATGATCTCACGATGCTCGACGATGATCCCCGATGGTCACGCAAGCCTGCTTGACCAACCGACAACCAAGAATTGATCTGCCTCGCCGCAGCTGTTGCTGCTAAGATTGAGGAGAAGGATATTAAGGGAGCTATTCGCTTGGCCGCTTCAACGGAAACGATGGCACCATACAACGCAGATACTCTGGAGAAGCTACGAAGAAAGCACCCATCCCGACCACTCGATAGATGCCCGCTCCACCCGCCAGCACTATTTTGGCTGCTACTCCCTGTAGCCCAGGATCGCTCAGATAACTGATAGCTTCATTCCCATGTGGAAGCGCAGGTGGGATAGACGGAATGCGGCCACAGATTCTGCAAGACTTAGTCGCACCATCAGTTGGGGAAGTTGGAAATCGTCTTCTCGACAAGATGTATAAGTTCGTAGATGTAGTAACCGCTGGAGACGTCCCAGAATCCATCAGACCGGTGTTTTTCGGTGCCAACGTGTTCGCGTTCACCAATGGCCGGGGGATTCGGCCTATAGCTGTAGGCAATACACTGCGCAGACTCTGCCTGAAGTTCGCCGGCAGCATCGTTAAGGACCTCATACTGAGTCACCCAAATAGGTATCGGAACGAAGAAAGGCGCGGAGGCGGCACATACCACAAGAGCCATGACTTCGGTTCCCAACGATCTGAACGCTGTGTTGCTAAAAGTAGATTTTAGCAATGCCTTTAATTTGCTCCGACGAGACGCGATGCTTGAGACCATTCACAGAAGGAGCGCAACAGGGAGACCCAGAGGCACCACGAATTTTCAGGGACACTACCATCGACCTCAACAAATCACTGGAGTCTGCATTTAACTTGTGGTACCTGGGTGACGGTAATATAGCTGATGATAGTGAGACAGTCCTATCGGAATTAGAAACTATTATCAACTAGGGGAACAAGTTGGGGCTCCATCTCAACAGTGGTAAGTGCGAACTTTTCCTTTTCGGCCCTGTTTCTCCATCAGATCGTGCCCGTATCGTGAAGCAGTTCAACACGCTTTGTCCGGGCATTAAGTTCCCTCCACAGGAAGATGTAGTCATGCTCGGTGCACCAATTGGAATGTCCGCAGTTGAGGCGTGCCTGACAGCGAAGGTTAAAGACCTCACTACAATCAGCAGCAGCCTACTTGACAATCATCACGGATTTTTTCTTTTAAAGAACTCCGTGGCGATACCGAGACTCCTATACTTTCTCCGCACAGCACCCTGCTTCTCCTATCCAGACATCTTGAAGAAGTACAACTCAACTTTACGCGATGCCCTCCAACTAGTCACCAACACCAGTATTGACGATAGCGCCTGGATACAGGCCTGTCTCCCGGCCTGAACAGGTGGCCTAGTCCTCAGTTCAGCAGTGCTGCTCGCATCCCCAGCTTTTATAGCTTCTGCGATGGCCTGCTCTGCTCAGTCTGCCTGTCTGTTCCCCAAAGGTGCGTAGACCCCTGCTCCAAACCCTACACTTTCCCTCGGCTTAGAGCGATGGTCATCTTTGGTGGCTCCAGACACCCCAACACCGACCTCCAGTGACCAACGGGTCTGGGTCGCCCCGATACAGGAGCGCCAACTGATGATGCGGTTCCAGATGCAGTAAAGCAGTAGCTGCCACCGGTTTGCACGGGCTCTCCTGCTCCAGAAGCGCTGGTCGTCAAGCCTGCCACTCGGCTGTAAACGACATAGTAAAGCGTGCCTTGAATAGTTGTGGGGTACCATCCATGTTGGAACCAGTTGGTCTCTGCTTAGCAGATGGGAAATGCGTAAATGGTGTCACGATGGTTCCTTGGAGCCATGGCAAGGTCCTGACATAGGATGCCACTGTGGTTAACCCATTAGCCCCCAGCTACCTCAGCGTCAGCCAGACGACAGGTGGACGCGTTGCTGTGGACCAGGAAGCCGTGAAGTACCGAAAATACGAGGAGTTGGTGGATTGCGGCTTCCTGTTTAATCCCGTTAACGGGACCTTTGAGACCTTTTGAAACCTTGAGACCTTTGGTAGACCCGGGCCAGCAACGGCAACGTTCTTAAAGGAGATCAGGTGTCGACTCCACACCACATCCCTAGAACCCCGCTCACAACGGTTTCTTCTCCAGCGAATACTTGTCGCTATTTTAATTGGCAACGCTGTCTCAATCCTTGGCACTGTCGCGAATGTGTCTGAGGGTGGTCTCTTTGAACTGCTTGATAAGTGAAGTAGGTAGAATCCAACCCAATCAATATTGCAATTTTAGGTAGTAACTTATTATTTAGTTTTCTATTTAGTAATGTGTATTGTTTTGATTTAAATTTAGCCCCCTTCTTATTATTATTATATATATTATTTTATATCTTTAGTGAAGTGTTTTATTATTTAGGTTTAAAGGTTTCTAATTTATTTTTAATCTGGTTCTATTACTAATTTGAATTTAATATGGTTCTATTTCTAATTAAGTTAGTTTACATAAGTTTTAAATAATTAATGAATTATTATTATTATTATTATTATTATTACTGTCAATGATATTATACTATTAAAATAATACATATTACTTATAAAATAAGTTATGAAAACAACTGAAGAAATTCGATATTCGTTAACTATTTTAGAATAATAATAAAATCACCTTAGGAGATCTAGATTATGCAGATGATATTAATTTTATACATAGTGATGCCATCTCCACACAAACACATGTGAATTACATACAAGGAGAAGGTCGCAAAGTTGGACTAAAGATCAACCCCAAAAAGTCTGAATCTCTAAAGATACCTACCTACAAATGAAAATCTCGAGATGCCAGCCATAATTGATAACCAAATTGTGAAATCCATCATCCAAACAACCTTTCTTGGAAGTCTTATTTCAAACTTCAATTATCCAATGACAGCCCTAAAACATAGAATAAGGAAAGCTACACAAAACTATTACTTCTTAAACAAAATATGGCGCAATCCAAATATTAGACAGAGAACTAACATAAAAGTATACAAATCGATGATTCACCCGGTCTTACTTTACAGCTTAGAAACAGTTTCGATGTCAGATGTAATTAAGCAACGGCTCGATGCTGCAGACACAAGAATGTTAAGACGGTTCGTCAAAACACACAACTACGATTACTTTTCAAATGCCACCTTATTTTGTCGCACTCAACTGTCCTCAATCTCCAATACCCTGAACGTCAAGCGTCTCCGATGGTTCGGACATTGTGCTATAATGCCTCGCAATAGACTACCAAATATAGCACTCTATCTGCATCCACTTGACGGCCACAAGAAAAGGAAAGGCAGGAAATGTTTTTCATTTCGGCAAACTATTCAAAAAGACTTCCAATCTGCCAACATAATGGTACAAGAAGCCATACAATTCGCACAGGACAGATCTGGATATAAAGAATTAATTAAAGAATGTAAACTGTAAGTTAGAGAACAGTCATCTTATGTTAACAATCCGAAAAATAGTAATTTCCAAGTACACACAACATTTATAATTTCTAGATTCCAGAACAGTTAGACAACCCCCCCCCCCCCCCCCCCCCACCAAATACCTTGCTCCAACTAATGCTATATTATTTCTTTAATTATTTAACAGGAAACCAATGATACAACAACATTTTATCAAAACATTTATATTTATTATCATACGTTTTATTTTGCAGCCTTTCTGACCAATCACATTATTTTCTTTATAACGTTCACAAACACACAATGAGAGGACTTGGTCAACTGTGTACAACTTTGTCGGATTCTGAAATGACTTATCCTCCCAGATAAGATCATCTCTGGATCTCTAATTCCTACGAATTAGGGAACCTTTAATTATGAATGAATGATGGTTTGAGTGGGGTGGAGCGAGGTGGGACTGGGATACGCGGGGCGTGAGAAGTACAGATGTTTGTAAGGTCATTGTAAAAGGCATCGAATTTATCGGAAGCATTAGAGTTATTATTAAAGGTACTATCGTTTAGGGATTTCAAATAATCAGATAAGAATGGGGTTGGAGAAAAATGTGAAAAATCGAATTTGAAAGATTGTTTGGGGGCAACGAATGAGGAGGAGTATTTGTGGAGAATAACAATAGTGGGTTGGTGGTCGTTTGTGCCAATATTACATGAGATTGTGCCGGAATTAGTGGAGTTGGAAGTGATGTTGGTGAAGATATGGTCAATAAGTGTTTCAGAATGAATGGTTCGATCGTGGAGTTCAGAGTGAAAAATTCGAGTAGGTTGATTAATTAATTGGACGAAGCCATAAGAAGTCAGTAGGTGGATATAGGAAGATGAATCAGTGTTCGGTTTATGTAGGTTAATGTTTATATTGCCAGTTATAATGACGTCAAGGTTATTTTTAGAAAGGTTATAAAGAGTGGAATCGAGTATGGTTAGAAAGTCAGTGTGAGCTACAGATTGTACCAATTAAAAGTGGTTTGGAACTGCAAAAAAAGCGACAGAACGACAGATCAACAGAACGATAGGTTGATTAATGGAACCCCTACGCTAAGGTTCACTCACTTTGTGGCTCACCCCACATAGCCACTAGCCCTCCTATTAGTCATCCACTATAACTATAGTTTCACTTTCAGCTAGTATTCATACTTTAAGAATAAATAAAAGAAGAGACATGATCATTCTGCAATACTTGAAGGATGAAAACAATTTGGTTGAACTTAGGTTGAACACGTTGAAGTATTCTGTGTGACATCTTCCCCGCAAATGGTAGTGTTTATTTTTTATACTTGACGGTTGAAGGCTGAAGGTTGAAGTATTCTATCTGCTACCAGCCTAATTGCTAGATTCCTAGTATAATTAAGTATATATAACTCTATGGAACAGCGTCACATGAATAAGAAAGTTAAGAAGTGTTTACAATTATGGTAACTGCCGAACTTGCAAAGTGTTTGGTTGACCATGTCACTTGGAGTTGCTTTGTTTCGACAATGAATGCATCACCACAGTGCAGGCTGGTCATGTGTGCATGAACAATTTTTAATTTCATAGGGGCTGATATATATTGCCGTAAACTCTTAGAATTAACCTGATAGAAGTCTTGTCTCTGGTGACTTTCATAATTTCAAATATATTGCCTGAGCATTGCTTCGTTGGAGAATTTTAATTCAATCACATATTATTTATGGCATTACATCTTAGCTACCGGCATCGCATTAAAAAGACATTAAAAACATCTTAGCTACATCATTAAAACAACCAACACAGTCAGCAGAGAATATACTTGATTTGAGTGAGAATGAATAATGTCAGTCTGAGATTAAACACATGGTGGGATGCATGCATAATCTTACTGCATTTCTGCAGAAGATTAATATGCTTCAATAGATGGCAATATTAAATAAATTTTCTTTCAATTTAAAAGACTATTACTATACTCCAACAGTAAGGTTAGTGAATAAAAAATTGCTTGGCTAGAATTGTCAGAAATAATGGGTACAAATGTTTATTTTTTTAATTCGCCACAGTAACAGAGAGGAGATGGTGTGTGATCTATTAAATGTTTGATGACAAAGTAAAGATTCGAATCCGAGAAAGGATGTATAAATTTTGCACAGTTATTCATCTAGGAATTACATTTTTAACGTAAGTGGTATCACAAGCCCGGTGTTGCACCATGCAAGGGGAATTGGGTAAGCAAAATAACAACAATAAAATATCATTACCATACAATGCTTTTCGAATTATTAATTAATCTCATACTGCAATGCAATGTTATTGTTTCTAGAGAATGAATTACAGTTGAGCTGTTAGTTATTGCTACTGTAATTGATGATGCAATTTACGACAATTCGATCCTAGGACAATACGGTTCTAGGACAATTCGGTCCTAGGACAATTCGGTCCCATTTATTTAGTATTTTGGGACCGAATTGTCTGGGACCGAATTGTCCGGGACCAAATTGTCCGGACCGAATTGTCCGGGACCGAATTGTCCTACATCCGTTTTTATTATCATTTACCTAACGTTATTAAGTATAATATAAATATATGTTGTATCATGAAATCAAATTATATTGTACTTTTCTCATATGTTATTACACAGTGTTATATTTCTATGGGAAACAGAAATTAAAAAAATATAAATCAATAATTATGGGAGATAGATCACTTACTTCCAAAAGTAAAACGCACTGGTTTACAAATCTCAATGCCTCTGAAATATTTCCTTTGGTGGATTCCTATGAATCGTTTCGAAGTATGATAATCACCTACTACAACACTATTATTCTACCATATACAATAACATATGTTATTGTCGGAATTTTTGGTTATATTCTCACATTTATTGTTGTGGCCAAGGAAAAACGATTTAACACTTTATTCTATAAGTTGCTCTGTTTAGACGCTGTTATGGAAAGTTTCACAATGGTAGCAGAATTAGTGAGGATACTGAAAAATCTCCAATACATTTGTGACAATCCATTTGGCAACGGTCGTGCTCCATTTATTAACTGTCCAACATCATTCCATGCTTTTCTCGCTGCTTACCATTATCCATTGGTTCGAATTGCACAAGATCTTTCCTGTTGGACAGCCATCATGATTTCAATTGATCGATTCTTTGCGGTTTACTTCCCAATGAAATATAAAACTACCAGTCAACACAAATATAAAATACTAATGGGATCTGGTGGAATATTGCTTGGGTTCGGATCAATTATTGCTATAGCTTATGTTGGACGTCGTAAGATATACAGAGATAACAATTCGGACCTTACATGGACAGCAATTGAGGTGGAGTTATCGGTTATCCATTCAGCATACACAGAAATTATTGAGAATTATTATATTTCATTAAAACAAATAATTCAACTAGTTATTTTGGTTTCACTTACAGTCGCTGTTGTTATTCAAGTGAAGAAATTTTCTAAACACCACCAACAAAATAGAGAAAGACTGATGAAAGATCGCAGCCTAATCTATATGATGTTACTTATTACATCTTTAACAGGTCTTAAGATGCTGGTTTTGGATATATATTTTATTGTTCATAGTACAGTGTTTACTACAGCTTATAAGAAATTTATGAATTCTGATGCGACCTTAGAAGATATTTCAACATATTACTGGTGGACTAAATTTATTAACTCATACATAATACTTAATGACCTCATATCCATTGTATTCGCATTAAATTTCTACTTTATGGTAATATTTATAGGAAGTTGGAAAAAGGCCGTGTTTAAAATAATGGTTAAACCCATAAAACTTAAATGTAAATGTGAAATGTAATTTTTTTTGTATTAAAGTAGTATTCTCTTCGCAGTTTTTATGATGAGTTATATCCTCGTTCGCTCGACTTAATAGTTGTAGTAGTTCGCAGTTTTAAATAAATGTGTTCAAATTGCCTCAGTTCAGAGGTAGAAATCATTCATATTTACTACTATTTACTATATCATCATACTTCATTATTGTCAAAGTAATGGGATTGCAATGCTTGTGTTCGAGCATGTTCGCAACTTACTAATTGGTGTTTGTTTTGTACATTACATCCACACATTTCAAGGATTTTGCATGTTAAATTCAGTTGCCTAAGAAAATACCATAATATCATACATTATATACATATCATTTTCACTTCGCAACATTCGAAAGAAAATCAAATCTCAATCTGTTTTTTACAAATTTCAAATAATTTGTCAAGCCATTTATCAGCGCTACCTATTTAAATGTAATATTATTAATAATGTCATGGAAATTACTTTGAAATTTAATTCAAACATTACTTTTTTTGTTGACAAAAAGGTTCTTTTTTTGTCAAACTTGTTAACGAATTTGACAAAAAAGTGACTTACAACAAATGAAACATTTTTTCAATTTTTAAAATAATTTTAAGCTAATTCAACAATGTAATCAGAAATAATTGACATTTAATGTCAGCAATGTTCGGTCAACCATCGCATGTGTGATGATCACAAAATCAGCAGTAGCTTAATATTATATAGGAAATATAGGCGGACGTTATGATTATTAAATGCTATCTAATGTTAATTTCTGATGCACATGCAATACATACTATCACTAAATCCATTTGAAATTTTTTCCATAATTTTTTGATATGGGAAATATGTTTTTTTACGAAATCATTAGAAAATATCTGTTCTGGTGATAGTTTTGTTTGCAGATAAATGTTTTTGCCCACTTTAGACCACTTTTGATAATATAGAAACACTGTTTTCCGGAAAAGAGAGATTTCAAAAGATTGAATTTGTTACCAATACACTCATCCTGAATTCATATTTCAGCATGATATTTATATTTATTTAGAAAAAGAGGAGTAAAGTAAAATAGAAATGTGTACTTGTATTTTAAATTTTAGAATGTGTATATGTATGTAATATGTTAAGTTTTTTGTGCATGTTTAGGGGGGGGGGGGGGGGGGGGGGGGGGGTACGGTATACCCCCATATGGAGCTTTTGGCTATACTTGCTAAATGACTATAATTGATGGTTTTCTATATTTTATACCTTTCGTGGGATTAACATATGGCCAAAGATGGGGTTAAAATAAAAAATGCTCATATTTGCGCCGCCTTGTAGTGGCGACCAGCAAAAGTGTTGATTTTTGTATAATAACATTGCATTTTAAATGTGAATATTACAATTCGGAGATAAAAGAATTTAAAGTTTCAGAACAATATATTTCAATTATTCTCCCTATTTTCAAGTACTGGTATCGCCTTTCCTTTTCCCATTGGTTATTATACCCTACCCATTTTATGATTTCTCAATGGATTTCATGAAATTTGATTAAAAAAAACCCCTACCTACTTTTAAAAACTGTTAAAATCTTAAGAGTGCTTGCCCAAAATTTGATTGTTCACGCAGCACATGAAGCCTTCATGTAGCACTTAAAGTCTTCGCACAGCACGTGAATCATTCTAGCTGCATGTGGAACTTAAAAAAACAATAAGTTTATGTTTGTTGTCACAATTATTATTACCAGCTATTGTTATATGATGGTTCACATTTGTTATTACTAGTCAACCATAATTCGAGAAGTAAAAGAGATGTGGTTAAGCCGTTTCCAGATTTGAAATCCTCATTAAATTCTGCTCTAGACAAATACGTACGAGGCGGGTTCAAGTGAACCAAGGATTGGAGGGCGAAAAATCAGCGATGGGGGAGAAAAATCCGATGAGAAAGAATGTGGCGAAAAATATAATCAAAGGGGAAGCAGAGGGGGGGGGGGGGGGGGGGGGGGGGTGAAAAAGAAAATCGAAATCTGAAGTATAAATAACATTTCACCACATTTATAGTTTATTTTTAATGATGATGTTCTTACTATAGAAACGGGAAAACAGTAGTCACTTTATGTTCAGTATATGATAAACTATAACTTAGAAGGTTAAAACGTCCCTACAATCAACCATGGGACAATAATAAAATGGGAAATAAATTTTTCTTTTGACTTTTCTTCTTATATTATAAATTAATTACCTCTGTATATAAGGGGGAGTATAATTTTGTTGGATGAGGGAATGTTTTTTTGAGGGGGAGGGGCGAAATAGGAGGGGGGGGGGGGGGCGAAAATGTGAGATATTGTTATAGCCCCCCCCCCCCCCCCCCCCCCACAAACGAAGATGACTTCCGTACGCCTATGGCTCTAGATGAAGTAAAAAATCTAAAATTTTCACCTGAGGGAGGTGCGTAGTGTACCCCCCCCCCCCCCCCCTCTTAAGTTTTCATAACTAACTAAATATTTATATACTTTTAGAATGGTGTTTTTGTTCAATTTATTGTTTATGTTGAAGTTTAGTGAAAACATTGATGGTGCCAATAATTAAGCTAAATACACTAATAATAGTGAGCACAATAATTAAGTGTTCAATTGTATGTTTTTGTTTCTATTATTTTGGTGTTAATAAGTTTAGTAATTTGCAGCTACAATTGTATTATTATTGTTTATTTAGTATTTGTATTTTTCCAGAGTTATTCCAACCAGAAATACATGTATTATTATTAACCGTAAATACAGTACATATATTATGATATAATACCCTTGAAATTTATCCTAAGCAATCATTGGTGGATTTTCCCATGACGAATAATACAACAATATAACACAATAGTGACAATGTCAACCCAGTAAAAAGAGTGAAGTTTATTACAATTACTGTTTCACTCAGTAATATTGATACATTGATCTAACTTCTATTTGAGGTGACACTCCATATCATGTACTGTATCATATCATATCATATACACCATATTATATAGCTGAACCTATGACCGTATATTTGATGTATACTATCAAATAGTGGTATTTACTGGATGCATGTAGTTTGTCTTTGGCCATGATATTACTTTCAATGAAAGAAGCAATCTCCTGATCAAGAAAACACACCCACATCAATATTGTAATTCCGAGATATCAGTTTGGAAGGAGGGGTATTTTAGTATAGAACTGGTTGTTGAAGTCAAGGCTATTTGGTCGACATCAGCAGCCCGCACAAATCGAAGCCACGATTGTAGTGGTGTTTTTTTTAACCAAATCAATAAACAAAAAAACTGTAAAAACCAAAACAAGACACTTTATCTAGCTTGAAGTAAATTTGCGCTACAGTAAAGGATCACTTTTTACTTGTGGTCAACTAGAAACGGCGTCAAGACGCCGTTAAACAAGTCATGTCAGATTAAATTACCGTATTTCTTCGCATAAGACCACCCCCCCCCCACCCTTCGAATAAGGATAGTTAGCAAACAAGTGTATTTCTGTCATAATCATTGCTGTTTCGATACATTATTTGGCCGACAGATATCCTGTGGGAATTTAAAGTAAAATTATATCTCAACCCAACTCCACGAGAGCTACAGTACATTTCAACTATTAGAGCATTCAACTCGACAGTCTACAGTACACGTACATGTTCTACGTATGTCCTTAGATCATCATAATGATGATGGGGTGATGATAACTCCACCTTCTGGCTCCAGAAGTCGAGGAAATCCTGCCAAGCACCTAACTGATCTAGACTTTGCTGATGACATAGGAGTACTCTCAGAATCACTAGAGGGAGCCCAACGGCTCCTCAGCTCATTAGAACATGCTGCTTCTAGTGTTGGTCTTTTTATTAACTCCAGAAAGACCAAAATTTTGACAGTTAACTTTGAAAGTCCTCAGCAAGTCTCTGATCGGATGAGCATAAGCTCAAAGGATGGTATGCTTGAGCATGTGGACGACTGCTGTTACCTGGGATCATGGATCCGGAAGTCAGGTGAGGACCTTCGAATACGTAAGGGAAAGGCATGGGCAGCCTTGACTAGGCTTTCCAGGATTTGGAAGTCACCGAGAATTAATCGGAAACTTAAGGTCCGATTATTTAGAGCAGCAGTAGTTCCAGTACTCCTCTATGGGAGTCCATGCTGGGCTCTAACTGCTGAGGACACCAAATCTCTGGATGGCACATTCACAAGAATGCTACGCCGGGTTTATTGTGTCAAGTACAATGCACACATCTCCAACCAGACACTATATAACATTGGAGGTGTCTCATTGGTTCCCCCAAGCTTGACACTAGAACAAAATCGCCTCCGCTTTGCAGGACATTGCTTTCGCCGTGAGGACCAGCCAGTGCATAATCTTGTACTTTGGCAGCCTCATGGAGTGAATAAGCATGGTGGACAGCCTATGACTTTCTTGAGACGCATCTTAAAGGACACTGGCCTTGAAGATGCGGATGATCTAGCAAATGTCATGGGTGATAGGGAGTTGTGGCGGTGCAATTTTGTCGACAAGCCGGCACAGCATTCTTAAAAATGCAGCTGCAATGCAGCATGCCGATCATAGTAGTAGCAGTACACAATAAGTAAAAATTCAATCAGCAGAGCTATTCACATTAAGCTAATAGATATTTGCTTACATTCGATTCAGTGAGTGTGAGAGGGCCATCATCTGGAGTGTAACAAATTACAAAACGTTTGCTACATTGAACACTGTTTTTCGGGGTGTATATGACATATTAATTCAGTTAAGATGGTGAAGACCCTCTTAACTGAATAAATAAATTTCAAACACGCAGTAGGATTAATATATTGTATGTCTCATATTTGTAAGCATAAAATAATAAATAAATAAAATATTATTTTAAATAAACCCAGATCGACCTCAGAAAAAATTCATATATTTCTTTATCACTAGCTTTCGATATAATATGTATATCTTTTTCAAGTGTTGAAAACTATATATAAACAATATATAAATTAAATACATTAATAACAATATAAGCACAATTTAAAATTCTAGAAAGTTTGTATATGTCTTTCCTATTTCGTTTTTCTCAGGCGAACCGATTTAACTATGGTTGAATAGATCTATGGTTGAATAGATCTACACCGAAATCATTCACTACTGCCTCGTTGATAGTGTTCAACCCGAATGGTTGCACTGTTAGCAGAGTACATTGCCAAAAGCCCTCCCTGTTACTTAGTTCGACGGTTTGATCTATTTTGTTTCTCGATTTAACCTTTGTGCACCCTTCATTTTTTATAACATTAATACCACTTGGGGTCACATATGACCCATTACATATTTTTCGCAATTAGAATCTGTCTTGCCGTTATAATATAACGCCGGCCTTGTAGATTCATGGATCAATAGATTAGATATGCTAAAAATCTAATTTTTCAACCGCAGACCATATTCAGCGCGTTTATGGGAGTAAATCAAATTACTATCGAAACACTTAAAATGCAAAATTTTCAAAAAAAAACCATCACCGATGATTTACTAAGTAGTTATTACAGAAACATTTAATTAGAGAAACATTGGACTTGTGAGACAATTCGAAATAATATAAGGATTGAATGTAGTACAGTACAAACAGTTCTAAAAAAATAATTCAATATAATTGAGTACTGTAGAGCATGAGTACTGTAGAGCAGAGTGTAGTGAGGTACAGTATAGCACAGTTCATAAAGTGTAGTTCATGTAGCACACTATCAGTCAATATAGAGTTCATCCTAAAAATCCGACCTCGGATGTGAGTTTAAAATTTAATAAACTTAGACACGCACTTGCCACATATCACGAAGCAATGCTCATTACAAATGTAATCATCACAATTACAACATGAAAGAAATGTTTTCAAATCTTTAGATCTATCGCATTCCACACATCGACGTCGCTTTCTCTTACGTGATTCAGCTATTGAAATCAGATTATTCGAGGTTGCTATATTACTTCCTTCATTATCATCATCCAGTCTACGTGCATTGCGAATAACTAACAACGCCGCTTCACTACGAGGCATAGTAGTTCGTGTCAGTAGTGTTGGACCAATTAGTTCACGACCCAATCGTTCCAAGAACAAACGCCGCTGGTTACGTTTATGATTGAAGTAGTCTGGAAATAGGTCCATCCAGATGCAGAAGGCATTATATCCAGAGATGCCAATTATATGACTAAATACAACGACGGGCCATCTTCGAGTTCTTCGTTTCACTGAGTATTCTTCCAAACACTTATCTACTGCATCTACACCTCCCTTAGTTTTATTATAATCCATGATCATTAGAGGTTTCTTCTTATCACCAACACTGGATAATTCATTCCCACTATGCATCGTACTCAGTAATGCAACAATTTTACCTTTCTTGGGGCAATATGAAACTATAGTGGTATCATTAGTATGTCCAAATAAACTGCTAAATGGTTCTCGAGATTGAGTAGCAACAAACTCCAATGGGAGTTCTGGTTTGTTTCTTCGAAGTGTTCCTAATAAGGTTTGCTTTCGTTTCAACATCTCCTGACCCAAACTGTACGAGGTGTAAAAGTTGTCAGTTGTCACATTTCGTCCTGGCAACCCAACAGTTAGCTCCAAAGCAACTCTCTGACCTTGATTCCGCTCAGGGCTGTCACCTTCCTGCTTTCCAAGATACGGTTGAACATTGTAAATGTAATTATTGTTTTCAGCTGTAACAGATGTACATGTCCAAAACTTCAGCCCATATTTTGCAGGTTTCTGCGGCATATATTGACGGAAGGAGCAATGCCCTCTAAATTTGACTAATGTTTCATCAACGCAGAGATACTCTTTTGGAACATATGCTAATGCTAACTGATTCGTAAATTTATCCCATAAATCACGAATCGCGGCAAATTTATCGACTTCACGGCGACGTTTAGCTTTTTCATCAAAACGCAGCATTCCAGATATTTCTGAAAACCTATTTTTAGACATTGTTGCAGCGAAAATAGGGCGACCGGATTCACTATTCCACAGCTGAACAATAGCTTCATTAGCAGAACGATAAACTCCTGATAAAACTAACAGTCCCACATAGGCTTGGAGTTCTTCAGTTGTCAGTTCTTTCCACTTTTTAGCAGATTTAGCAATAGCATGTAAATTCGTCATTTCAACAACTAGATTCATCATTCTATCAGTAAAAAATAGCGAAAATGCCGAGGAAATAAAACTACATGATGTCACAGCAAGCCGTGTTGGACCTGTTCTACCATGGATAATGTTTTGTGGTCGAACCTTCCCTGCTATTGTTGGTGGATTCTTTCCCCAATTAATGGTTTTATTAGTGTCCTTATGACGAGAATGGAATTCAGAATCGCCGCCATATTCACCGTCACAATCCACATCACTGCCATCCAATTCATTGTTGGAATCGCTATCAGGGCCTTCATCATCTGCCTCTTGTATTGGTACTCCAGCTTCAGATTCATCACTACTCGATTGATCATCGTCGTCATCATCAACAGTGCAATCGTTTTCATCGTCATTATTCTGTTCTAAAATCGGTGCAATATTCAGATGTTGATAGGGCAATTGCTGGCGTGGTAAACGATTTCTTCGGGGATATTCTTTTCTCAACGGCTGTTTGACATCACCTTGCACGTCATCCATGTTAATGATTATTATAAGATGTAAAAGAGAGATTCTGTCTATTGTACAGTACCGTGTACCGGTACCGGTACAGTACCGTGTACCGGTAACTGCAATATCAGAATTGTCACACTTTGTTCAACAAATTTAATAATATATTTATTGAATATCCCTCCAAAAACAAAATAAAATGCCTTGGGGTCACACCTGACCCCAGGTATGTTAAAGTAACTTTCAACTTTTCTCCATTACCCCTAATTGGATGGGCAAATATGTATGGTTGATTTAATTAGCCAATCACAGTGAAGGAATAGCTTATATGACATAGCATATAGATTACCCATTTCATGCATGCAGCCTTATAAACATGCCAAAGGGTCATATGTGACCCCAAGGTTGCACAAAGGTTAAATTCGACGTTCTCAATGGGTGTAATTTTGAAGTCCGCAATGTTGTGTCCAACCTGTTCACAGAAATGACGTTCAAGGGTTTATTGTTTACTATCTTGCTTTTATAATTTCTAATTCTTGCTTTTAGGTCGGTTGTCGATCCTACCCCTTGTAAGTTGCATTTTTCACACCTTACCAGATAAATAACATTCTTAATGTCACAAGTAAAATTTCCTTTAATTAGATATCTCTTTTTGTTCAGTATATTACAGCTATTGGTATAGTGATAGTACTAGGCTAGGCATAAGTAGGCGTTAGGCATAAATATACCTACCTACTACTGGTAGATATATCAACCACTGTACTACAGTCAGTTGTAGAACACTATATAACAGCCAAGTTGTGTTTGTTGTTTTGCTAATCTCGAGTTCAATGGAGTCTACCGACCGGCCCAGTACTACAGTACATTTATATCGGCGATATCAAGTTAGTCTCAAGTTATGTACAAGAGTGGCGGCCTAAACCCTAATTAAAACTGTCATGTAACCCTAACCCTAAATGATGGGACTCTAATCTAACACATTTTGTAGAATTTCGGGCTTATTGCCATTGGCCCTAAGGGCCAATAGGAATGTCCGAAATTACATAAAATTTCCACAAAATTTTGGCCTGACAAACTAACCCTAACCAATAAACAAATGAATATCCAAGTCAAAGTTTCTCTACCAGCAGACAGTAGGCCTACTGTAATATATTAGCCTACCTCCACATAAAGATACCAGTATCTAAAAAATGTAGGCTACCACTGGGACTCTAACTTGATCGAGCCTTTATATCATATTCGATTAATTAACTCTGTAACCATATGCTGGTAATATATATATTATCCACCTATACAAAATAGCAGACACAATGCCAAGTAAAAAAAAAGCCTGATGAGTGGAAATATAACTATTACAAACTTAAAAATAAAAAATGGAGCCAGGAGGAGCTTACAGATGCAGCACAGAAATTTATTGAACATGATTTAAGTGTTTGTAAATTTATGAATGTAAACAACTATACCTTCTCCCGTTACACGTTACAACAATGTGTATCTCAGCGGAAAGATGGAACAACTATTAAAAACCGTTCTCAAGGTCGACAAAGAGTTCTCAATCCAGAAGATGAAGTGAAACTGGCTGCTGTAGTACAGGCTCTGGCAAGAGCTGGATTTGGCATCCCATTATCCAAATTGGGTCAACTTGTCATGGACTATTGTCAAGTCCATGAAATATCTGGATCAACAATTACAATTAACAATGGATTAACAATGGATTACAATTATTAATTGGCGAGAAAAGGAACCTGACAAAAAACCTTAATGAGGTTTTGCGAACGAAATACAATTTCAATGCGTAAAGAAACTGTATTATTGATGTCACGTGAAGAAGCCACTAAGAACCCTTTTATTATAAACGACTTTTATGATAAGCTGAAAGTGCTATTAGGTAAGGTACATCATAGTGTTCTGAAACTAGATGTTTGTAAAAGCCTTGAGGGGGAGAAATTACAGGAAAAGGTTCAAGCAGAAATAGCTCTGCGCCTCTACAATGCTGATGAAACTGCATTTCCATATGACCCAACTCCACAACATGTACTTGGTGGCATGAATTTACAAAAGAGATCATCATGAGCGGATTCCGAAAGTGTGGTGTTTGGCCGCTTGATCCTCACCATTATCCACAGGAGAGATTTGATGCACGAATTTTGTGCCGTTATAATGAGTGGGTAGCTCAAGGAAAACCAGAGATGACTGATCAGGAATACTTAGATAGAGTGAATCTGAAATCTCCAAAGAAGAAACAGGTTGAACCACGCATACCTAGACTTACTGCTTATGTTGAAAACAATGGTGTATGCAAACATTGCTAAAAACGTAGATATTCGTCAGAAGCCACATATAATCCCAGAGCCAACTTACCCAAAGCCAGTAAAAGGTTTCATTGGAAAGTGGGTTCTGCAATGGATGCCTGTCTGGACTCAACCTACATGTTCTTCTCAAGATGCTGAATTGGATCATCCACTTCCAGGAACACTGACTTCTACCTCTACATCAGATGTCACAAACACTGTACTCGTGACAAACAAACCCCAAGGTACTGAAATTGATCATCTACTTCCAGGCACTTCGACACCTGTCTCAGGTTCTATTAAAAATAAGATTTCATGAATAATTCGTTTTTATTGTTTTTTTATTTGTAGTGAAATAAAAAATAAACGAAAAATTAATTATTTAATACATGGGAAAAAAGTTACATCTTTTTTCATTATTGTCAAGGCATTTTATTTACTGATGGCCAGCTAGGTTAATAAAGGGTCGAGAGAATATTGAAAAAAAATGTTCTACGTTTTTTTTCCCATGTGATACGTAATTTTATTCTTAAATTTGTACTTGTTGTTGCTCAATTCTTTAATAAAACTTAGAGCGATATACAGTTAATACGTTTAGGGACTTGTGAGAGCAAAAATGGATGACGACAGTACCGGTATCAGTCAGATAGCTGACAGCAGTAGGCCTGCTACCAGACTCAGTACTACTGGCATTAATGGTGATTCCAATACTATGGGTCTACCGCGGGGGCCTGTATGGGCAGATGAAGCCGACACAACACCGATTATAAATACATGTTTGTCCTTTGTGTTACAAGGGATGTCGTCATGCATGTTTGAGGTTATTCGCGACTCCTGTCTGGGTAGATTTACATCGGAAGAGGTAAGGAATGCGAAACTTGTGCTGTTTAGTAGATGCGGAGCCGGAGCCGTCATTGTTAATCGCAGAGACACCACTGAGAGGTCTGCGTCCGAAGCGAATTTTAGGGATCTTTGGGATAAACTAAAGGAACTAGACGTCAATGGTAAGATTCCAGTGATGGCAGTTCTGGCATTGGAGGCTCTGTCCCTGCCGTGCTTACAGTCTTTAGGATCGGGTAGAGTTGCTAGTGCAGCAAAGGTCGGTATTGTAGACGAGAAAATCAACAAGCTACATAAACTATTTACAGATAAGATGAAATCTATAGAATCAAGTTTCTCAGTTCAGTTGCGCGATCTACATGGAGTCATTCGTGAGATGAGACCTATGTTTACCGGCGTCGGCCCAGGGAGGGCAGTGGGTCCTGCAGTTGGGACGACTTTAATTGATAGAGTTGGTCCTACAGGAGGTGGCGGCTCAGGGGTGAATGAGGTCGCTCCTCAGCTACAATTCCCACCAGCTCCAGAATGGGCCACCCAGGGTACAGACCATGGCATGTCCAGGCCCAGCAGCTTTGTGGCTGCTGCAAGTCGTTTTGCACCATCGGTGCCATCGAGAGGTAGGCAGAGTTACGTCAGGCAGAGTACCGGTAATTATTATTCCCCGCTGGGTACACCAACGCAGTCTCCGCGCATACAAGAACGAGGTAGCACTAAATGGCCAAGGAACTCTCCCTCCGCAGCTATGGAAATCGTTGAACTCGAGGGTTCTCCGGGGTTTCAGAAGGTCCCCCAAAGACGGCGCAACCGTGAGTTTGTAGTTGGTACTAAACAAAGTCCTGGAGTTAGTGGCGATGGGGATACGTCCGGGGCTCGCAAGTCCAGCCTACGAGTGGCTTCGTTGGATGTTTTCGTTTTTCGACTCTGGGCTGATACTACGGTACAGGATATTGTGGACTCCTTGGAATGTCAAGCGATTAAAGTTTCTTTAGCGAGCGTGAAGAGAATTTCACATCCGGAATTGATGAATGCGAGCTTCAGGGTTTCGCTTGCGGCAAATAATGTAGAGAAAGCGCTCCTGCTCTCAACTTGGCCGGCGGGGGTCTGTGTTCGCAAGTGGGTACACAATAGCTCTTCTCAGGGTCAACGCAGTGGTGGCATCAATGGGGACAACGGGATTTACTTCCACTAGAGCTCAAGTCGTGTAACTTGTACTCTTTAAACTTATTGTACACTAGGCGTTTACTTACTTATATAATATAATATTTTATATTATTATATATTTAATCTTTAATCCAGGCAAATGGGGCGCCCATAAAAACACAGATGACAAACAGAAATAAGCACAATGTTACAAGTACATAATTAAAGTATTACCAATATTAAACAAGCAAAATAATAGTTAGTTAGGCCTGTGTGATAGGGTAAAATAATATAGAATAATATTAATGATAATTAAAAATTACAACAAAGCAAATAACTAGGCGTATGATATGGGAGGTAGGTGTTAACTAAAAGAATAGACTGGTTATTAACGCTGCTAATTTTAATACCAAAGAGTCTATTATCATCAAAATTTATGATGTCAACAGACCCGGCTAAACTAGATTTGTAAAGGATACCGAGACCACCGGAGGGTCTCCCGTTAATTAAGTTTAAACTGAGGTCACAGGGAGATATACCCTGGGCGTAATAGCGACTATCAATGGACGACAAAAACCCTATGTCCTGTACAGGTAACATATGCTCCTGTAAGAATATAATGTCACAGGATAGATCACACAGGCCTCTAATTGCACTTAACGAATGTGGTGTTCGCACAGAGTTGCAGTTGTAAGAGGCAACTTTAAGGTTGCCGATATTCTCAGTTATTCGACTTGTTGATGCCATTGATACAAATAATAAAATGTACAAAAATATATTCATAATTGGTTATTGCTTAAAAAGTATAAAAAATATTAAAACTGAAAATTGATTAAGATAAATTAATATATATATATTTAGGTTATGAGGTATCGGGACCGGTACTAATGCTTTTCTCCGAAATAACGGCGTTACTTACATCAGTTACCGGTACCTGCTGATGGGTGCCCGGTTGGGAATCCACTCTAGGTGGTAGTGGTGTCACTCCGACCGATGTAACCTGCTGCTGAGGTTGTGAGGAGCTACGGGCAGCCGAGAGGGAACCGGTAGGCCGCTGTTGGGAGACGAAGTTACCGATACGACAGTAACGGGGCCAGATATCACCATCAAGAAGAATATCCGCTTCTTCATCTTTACAGCTGATAATGAACGAACGGTACGATGGATTTGGGTTGGAACCAATGGCCATACACTTGATATCCAGGTTAACGTTACACTTTACGAAAGCCGTAATCTCCTGAGCTTGAACCTCGGGGGCACAACCAGTTAAGAACAACTTGCGAAGTGGCTGAACAGTGGCAAACCCCAATGAGCTGGACTTACCATGAATGTATTTTGTTCGATGACCCGGTGGCTGCGAGCGACGCCCGTCATCTCCAGATCCGCGAGCCGGTACTTTGCGAGCACTCGTTGGTTTCTTATCCTTAACTGGTTTGCCGGCACGCCCAACCTTGACGTATGGCACCCCGCCATCCCCTCTGTGGGTCGGCCAGGAAGAGGTAGTTACATTCGACTGAATTGGATGTGGTATGACCTCTTCGATCGATGCGGTAGACTCGGAGTCGGAATCCAGCTGATCAGTACCGGTAAGGTCAGGTACCAAATAAATTGACTTAGGGATAGGTTTCTTCTTTCTCTGCCTCTTGGACTTGGACAAAGAATTAACAGCCTCCGCGACATTCAGACCACCAGAGACCGAACTGAGGCCTGGACTAGTACAAGTGCCGGTAGCAGTATCGGGGGTTGCAGCAGAACAGCTGACAACAGTCGGGGCATTTAGATTACTCTCCATTACCGCAATACGATCCTGGAGAGAGCTAACCATGTTTAGAAGGAACAGCATATCAGAGTCTGTGGACCCAAACGGCGGGATAACAGATAGATCGCACGGAACGAAAATTGGCCTAGGTTCCAAGGCCTGGAACCCTGGAAATTCGAACATCTCTAGGATATCCTTTACAATAAGTTTCCTCATATCCTCACCTTGTTTCCTGTTCTTCGCGAAGCTCTGTTTCGAAAGACCAGCTCTCCTCTCGTTCGAGCTACCCGAACCCGACGATAGCAAATCTAAGAGAAGGGTCTTGGCCTCCTTCAGCAGCGCATCTGGAAACTTTGGCCACGGCCCAATGACAGCGGCAATTGAGTTGGGGTGCAACCCACGGGTGTGGGCAGTCCAGATGTAGGCTAAAATATCATTCCCTACATGACAGCAGGGACTAACAGCAACATCGGGTGGTATGTCCTCATCTAAGGTCATACTCGCTGTGGTGCAGCAGTAGGTCAGTAGGTACCAGGGTCCGGGACCGGGGTAGGCAGGTAGGTGGTAGGTACTATCTGTAATATGGAGTTTGAAGAATTGGAAAATCCATATATATAATAATATATAAGCTTTCCCACTATTAGGGCCACCTTTTAAAGGTCCAATGGCCCTTAAATGGCCTTGGGCTTGGAGCAATGGCCCGAATCCTACTACGATGGTCCAAAAGGTACACGTCCTCTTAGGGCAAATATGGCCCACCTAGAACAAAATGGCCCAATCTAGGCATAATGGCCCAAAATAAACAATTACAAGGAAATTGCCTTTAGTTCTTATGAATTTAACTTGCACCCCTAGCGGTAAACAATAGTATTTATTATCAATTTAATTCTACAGCCAAAAATGCCTTTGCAGATATTTTAAAAAAGATATATATCTATAATAACGCATACAATTCACTTTTGTGTAATTTCTGATTATGAGTTGTACAATAAGTAGTTTTTAGACGATTTTAAATCTTTCGTTATAGATAATTATTATCACTTATGACCGACAGTCAAAATCGCGGATGTGATTTCTCGAGTTAATGGCGCAAAGTGACCGGAAACACAAAATATGTGTTTTTTAGATGATTTAAAAAATTAATTTATTTAAATTTCAAACATTAGTGGCGGTGTTTTCCACCCAAAACAATAAACAATACCTTTTCACTAATGGTCAATTTGCGCCACTATTTGGATGTCTCAGCCGTTTGAAGATCGAAACTTGTGCAAACAAAATATGTTAAATTGTAAATAACACTACTGTAAATAACAACAGGTTTTAATAAATTCCCACTGACAACCGATTCAAATTTGTGCTTTTTTAAGAAATAATGTATGACCGTTCGGTACCTCTAGGAAGGATAACTTATCACTATTTCGCGTACTATACACTTCATTATTAACATTTTGTCATTGGTGGGGGATTAGTTTATAGACTAGCCTAAATACATCTTACGACCCCTACGAATTCCATCCCCCACCAGTAATTCATATATTGGAGACATAAATGTAGACGTTTTGCCTCTTACCCTAATGTAACAATTATCTATAGGCCTATTAAATATAATGTGAATTTTATCCCGTATTAATTAAATCTAATAACTATTTACATCATTGTGTGCAAAGTAGCACTTTGCAGCGTTATGACCCGAGTTTATTTATGTACCGAGCGAGCGCAGCGAGGGAGGTTTACATCAATAAACAAGGGTCTTTAACGCTGAAAAGTGACCTTTGCAAGCAATGATGTATGTAATTTTGTTACATTAACTCAACTTATCAGCGTTCGGTATATGAAGAAAAGATTTTATGGTTGCTCATTTATACATTTTAATCATGTACTATATCGAATATAAGTGAAATTTATTAACAGGTACACTGGTACACAGTATTAATTATACATTTAAATCTAATTAAAGTTTATTGGAAGTTATCTGCTGTTTGGATGTGATAAATCATTAATCCATCTTGACTATAGTCGACTGAAGCAAACTTATTCACCATCTGTGTCCGTACAGTTTTACTGAACACTGTCGTCACTTTCTTTGGTTAATTTAGTGTCTTCTATTGGACGTTTCGCCATAATGGATTAAAGTACACGTTAAACAATTATTTACATCCAGTAGCTAGTCCCGTCACTGCAAATTGGATAATAAAGCTGCACTCATTAACATAAATGGAAATAATACATTCTGGAATACGGTAATTTTGTTAATTACAAAATACGGTAATTTAGTTGTTTCCATGTCATTGATTACTTTGCAACGTTCCGTCCTATAGGCCGCAACGCTGCAAAGTAGTACTTTGCAGCGTTATGAGTAATTCTCCAGAACGCTGTTAAGTTGACATAATGTAACAAAATATATTGTAACAAACATTTCATTTTTTTATTTTTAGATAATCTAAATAATATTTGTCAATTGGGTGGCTCCAAGGGGACATTGTCTTGTAAGAACCATTATATTTTTTAGTGGCCCTTTATGAACAGTGACTAATTAAGGCCATTTCGAACTTTTGGCTCAAATGGAACATGGTCTTGCATGGGCCATCGCCTTTTCAAAGGCGTTTGATAAAAATTGGCTAATATCGGGCCACATTAAGGTTGAGTGGCTCCAAGCGACACTATCCAATATGGGCCATTTCAGATTTGAATGGCTTTAAGGGAAAATTGCCTAATATACTGTATATGAAATATAATTCATATTTAAGTGGCTCTAATGGACAATGTCTTGTAAGAGCCATTTCATTTTTTGGTTTTTATGAACAGTGTCCAATAGAGGTCATTTTGAATTTTAGTGGCTCCAATGGAATATTGTATTGCATGGGACAATCATTTTTAAAGGTTTTTATAAATATATTCAAATTAAATTAAACAGTATTAGATAAAGCGGTTTTTTTTGTGAGAGAAATCCAGAAGTCCAATTTTTTCTTTTGAAAAATAGCTTTTATCATGAGGTTTTTATTCTAGAACATTTGACATTTTGACAGTAAGATTGTAGCTAGAAATTTTGATTTTGTGTTAGCCAATACTTTTTATTAGCTCGTGAAACAATAAAAATTTAAAATTAAAAAAAAAATTTATTGTTGAAATTACTTTAATTGCTTTTATTATTTATTAGCTACCATAAGTTTTACTAGATATCATGATAATTTAATTGAAAAATTTCAAAAATTTTAAGTCCGCGTTTACACTACCGAGTCAAAGTCAAGGTCAAATTCAAAAGAAAATAAATAATATAGCTAGCTAGCAATAATAAATAATAATACATTATATAGACCTAATATAATACCGGTACATAAGGGCATTCAAGAAAAAATTAATTTCATGTGATATGTTTTACAATTTGTCTTTTAAAACCATATTAGTACCGGGCTATAAAATGCTGTACAAATACCGGGGGGGGGGGGGGTCATATTGACCCCTCCCTCTAAAATCTACAAATATTAACGAAAACGTCTGAATTTACTGGGGTGGTAATATTGCAGCACCAAAATTACAAGTAGTGCACAATTTCCACAAAATTTGAAAGTTACATTTTTCGGCTAATTGTTTTTCAATATAGGTTTTCTGGGGCGCAAAATACATTGGAAAATATTAAAAAATGATATGATTACCATAAATGGCTGTTTAGTCCTCTCTGCGTAGGAAAAAAATGAAAAAACAAGTAACCAGCACTTTTCAGTTAGAACACAAAATTTTTAATTCACTTATATGATGCTACAGTATAAATTCACATTTTCGTACCCATCACCAAAAGGTACAAGTTTGCGATGTCCAGTGCTGTTTTTATTGATTCCATCGGATTCAGGACCCTAACAAACCCGTATAACGCAAGAAACAAGATGGCACAATCAATTGATATATTTGATGGTTTTCAAAATTTGGTGCTAGCACCACATTTTGCACCCACTTCCGAAAAATACAAGTTTGAGATGTCTAGTTCGATAATTATATATTCCATTGAATTCAGAACAGCCATAAACCTCTAAAATGCAAGAAATAAATTGTCACATGCAATTTTATCTATTGAATGGATTTTCAAAATTTCGTGCTAGCACCAAAATTTGCACACAGCACCGAAAAATACAAGTTTGATACGCTTGGTGCAACTCGTATATATTTCATCGAAACCAGAACCCCAAAAAACCCCAATTGCGTAAAAAACAAGTTTCAAACAATCAATTTACAAAATTGACATATTTCAAAATTTGGTGCTGGCACCAAAATTTGGCACCCGACGAAAAAAACAAGTTTGAAATTTCTAAATCAATTTATATGAATTCCATCCAATTGCTAAGACCAAAAAACCGGTGTAAATAAAAAATAGAGATGTTACAATTCATATTTAATGAAATGTAATTTTCAAAAAACGTCTCAAAAAAAGTGCCAAAAGTAGGGTTAAAAAATGGTGCTATAACTCGAAAACTACCCAATATTTTTGAAAACGGTTTTCACTACTAGGAATACAATAGATTTTTAGGAAAAGTCATAAAATTTCAGATTCCCAACTGCGTTTGTTTCAGAATTATAATAAAAAAAACCACGGGGGGGGTCATATTGGCCCCCTCCCCCCCAGGTTTAATAGGGTTAACTTTGACTTTGACTCGGTAGTGTGAACGCGGCCTAAAAAGTTATTTTATTCATTTTATATACGCATTATATCCATCCCGTTCTTTTTAAATACTAACCAGGCCTTTGTCTAAAAAATATTTGTTCTAAAACATTAATTTTTTCAAAATAAAATGGCTAAATTTCAAAAAAAGTAAATTATCAAAAACTAGCTAGTAAATATTTAATTTGGTGAGAGGTGTATGCATACTGAACCAGTACCCACTATTTTACAGTCAAAATAGCCAAGTTGCTATAAAAGTTTCCGGCCACTTTGCTGGTGAAGTTGCTGGTAAAGTTGCCACGTGTAAACATTAAACAGCGATTAAATTAAATTGTTCCAAACACATTGCTAGTTGCCGAGAAAGTTGCTCTAAAAGTTGCCACGTGTAAACAGGCCTTTAGGACAGGGGGCATTGTTTTGTAGGGGCCATATCCTTTTTAATGGCCTTTTAAGTACATGGTCTAAAGTAGGCCATTTTGCTGCTATTAAAATTCAATAAACATGTCCACTTTCAGTGAGAAATAGTAAATAAATTCAGAAAATAAAAAAAGTTAATGAAAATATAAATCGTAAGATCGATATTATGAAATGTAAGCAAATAAGACAATACCGATGGATCGTAATATTGTTATTTTCGCAGACTACATATTAAATTTAGAAATGAAGCGACATATTAAACACCTTTAACTAAGAATTATATTTTGTCATGAAATCGGCTATTTCTCCGCCGATTTTTGCTGGAATGTTTTGAAATTTGTTCAGAAATGTTGACACTTGTTCAGAATACCATTTGCACAAAAAGGCACTTTTGGCCACAGCAGAGTGCCATTTTGTGGCCTATTTTTTTAATTATTTGGTTTGGCCATTTTTAAACACACCAGACGATAATTAGTACCACAAAAAATAACTTTCAAATATAGTTTAAGATTTCAAAATGTTTCAGATTTAGTCATTAAAAACGTATGTTAATTCTAGGAAAAGTTAAGGGATTTGAATATTGAGTATTTCTGTGAATACAGACTCAGACACACACGGGCACGATGTTACTCCCCCCGCTGTTACTTCCCAGTCCCACCGTTGTTAACAACAGTTATTGTATCATATAATAAAAAATATAGGTCTACATCCACTGAAGTGCCCATCGTGAAGTGAAATCCCAAGTGAAGTGCGATATCAAGATTTCCTTAGAATATGCCCTGAATTAGAAATACAGAGATATGAAATGGCCCTAAAACCTAAAACAAATATATTAAATGGCCTTCCCAGGAAAATACACCCATGTTAGATTGAGTTCATAATCTACAGTTAATTACTTTAAATTTATTAACAGTGGCCCCTTTATAATATCAAAATATAAAATATGGCCCTAAATTCATAAATTAATTTTATTGATGTCTATTGGCAGAAATAGACTGGCAGACAGACATGTGTCAAACGGAAAAGACAGGGGGAAGGATAATTGGGATTACAATCAGAGATGTGAGGCAAAGGTGGCTTCTACTGCTTGCCTTGCCATTTGCCCATCGCCTTATAAGTTAATAATAAAAGTAAGTAATAATCGGTTCGTAAGTGGCTTGTAAGCCGCTTACAAAAGGCATTAGGTAAGGAAATCTTCGATTCTGCCGTCGCCACGCGTTGCGGCTTCCGGTATTTCCGTTCGGGGTACCGGCGACGCACGAGGTGTGACATCGGTAGAATCTCGGGTTCTCCTTCTCGATTCGTCTACTGTCGATCTGTCCAGGTCGCACGAGTCATAGTCGGTAGGGGGGTATCGAGTCGAATGGGGTGTGTCACTCATGTCTTATTATATACGTCAAGTACGGGTAATAAAATGTCAAAGTATCTGAATGTTGAAATGTCAAACTTACCTTGATATATATAGTATATATATACCCTAACCGGTACAAATAAATCAACAAAGTCAGAATGTCGAATTATTGGGAATTGTAGCTTTATTTTATACTCACATCAATAATAAATAACTAGCACAATATTTATTGGGAATTGTAGCTTTATTTTATACTCACATCAATAATAAATAACTAGCACAATATTTATTGGGAATTGTAGCTTTATTTTATACTCACATCAATAATAAATAACTAGCACAATATTTATTGGGAATTGTAGCTTTATTTTATACTCACATCAATAATAAATAACTAGCACAATATTTATTGGGAATTGTAGCTTTATTTTATACTCACATCAATAATAAATAACTAGCACAAAATTTATTGGGAATTGTAGCTTTATTTTATACTCACATCAATAATAAATAACTAGCACAATATTTATTGGGAATTGTGACGGGATCAAGGGATCCCGATCGGATTTGTATATTACGCATCGCCGTGTTTCACCTTAGGGATTGTTGTTGGTGATATCTAGGCCGAGGCCGTTGCAGTGAAAACAATAAGGGGTTGATTGATGTTTCTTGATATTTGGATAATAGTATCAGTAATAACACAGTAAGAATTGCAGTTAAGCAGCATTGATATGAGATGGATACCGGTAGATGTATGTGTGTTGGCGACGGTGACGGTATAGAATATCACCGGTCTGCACTAAACTGATGACTGAGTAAACTGAACCGGTAATGGTATGCATTGATAATATATGTATAATTACTCCTACACTGCTGTGGCCTTTTCACCTGGTGGATGCTCTCCCTCGCCCCTATTGGCTAACAATCTACTTCACGCCTCTCCCTCTCTCTGGGAGTGTCCCCCCCCTGTTGGCCCCTGCTGGTTGTTTTCCCCTTTCGAGGTGGATTGACCTCTAACCTCCCTTTGTGTGGCTTTGGGGTTGTGTTGTCCCCGGTGTTGGATTGTGACACGAGATTGGTTATTATCTCGTATCTCCAACATATTGCCGAAAAAGGTGCCACTTCCCATTTATGAGGGTAATGCAGCGGAACTGAATCCGCTTACACTCCCCCCCATGCTATCATCCTGGTGAGAAGATAGCATCACCCATAAGTGCGCTTCAATTCCGCTGGAACCCGATCTACTATCGGGTGTGGGGTGGAGTTCTTTTCTTGGAGTCGGCTTTCCTGGCCGCTCCCTCTGGGTATGATGTTACTACCCCCTCTTGGTGCAACCGCAACCTATGTTGCACCAAGACATCTGGCGTCTCGGTTTGAGACAATTGTGGACTCTTCTCACACAATTTTGTATCTCCACTCTACTCTAAACTGACTCTAACTTCTTTAGTTTCACTCTAACTCCACTCTACTCTCGGACCTCTATGTCCCTCACTCTGCCTCTTACACCTCGCCCCCCACATCATCATCATAAATGATGAGGGTAATGCAGCAGAACTGAATCCGCTTACAGGAATTGTAGCTTTATTTTATACTCACATCAATAATAAATAACTAGCACAATATTTATTGGGAATTGTAGCTTTATTTTATACTCACATCGATAATAAATAACTAGCACAATATTTATTGGGAATTGTAGCTTTATTTTATACTCACATCAATAATAAATAACTAGCACAATATTTATTGGGAATTGTAGCTTTATTTTATACCTACATCAATAATATCAGCACAATATTTAACTAACCAGTGACTCTTCTCTTCATTTCTAGATCTTCTGATATTTCCTGGTTAGCAACACTTGCAGCAGCAAGTCTATTGACTTGTAGTGTCAAAAGTAATAGGCATAATAATGCCTTCACCATATAAGGGACTGCCATGCGGCTAAGTACCCTGAATGGGATATAGGCCTACCGGGTACAATAATCCAGACGTGGGAACCACCAAGTTAATAATAATTAATTAATAATTAATAATAAAATTAACACTAGAAAGGCCAATGTGTCATTCTTGACTCAAATCAGACTTTGACCATGACTCACAAGCTAATGTAATTGTGAGTTTCCCATTTTCCGAAGTCTTACTACTTTTGAAAGTTCTACAAGCTCGTGGAGTAAAATTTTTTTACAGCCATCCCTACTATGACAATTTTTAAAAGTTACTAGAAAGATGTGTCATAAATGACACATTGGTAAAATAGTACCAATAAAGGTAACATTTCGATTCCTGAAGCCACATATTCTGTGTAAAGTCTAGTAGTATACCGCTTACCGGATCCTAGTAACGATGTAGCTTACCGTAAGATCTAGTAATGTATACGGGCTCGTACAGTATCTGACAACAAATCCCAGTCCAGGGTATCTAAACAAACAGATACAATACACAAACGACTACTGGCGAGGAGCAGAGCCTAGTATCTATTCTATGTACGTGAGCGGGTCTAATGCCTACGAACTAGACAAAAGGAAACCTGTCCTCTAACCGGTATGGCAGATGTACAGTTACAGTAACAGACCAAACTCACGGGAAAACAATCCCCGCGCAGCGAATCCTAACTATCGCTGAGAGTCCTAAATACCGTAACTTGCCGCGGTGTGATTTATATGGTTTATATACGAGCTAGTGGGTTAAAAGACCTAGCGTAACAATACTGATCCCCTGTACTAAATCAGTCTAAAGAGGGTCGTGCCTAATGTAACGATACCGTTGCTCAGACAAACAACAGTTTAATAACGAAATAAATACTCCCTTTTGCCGTAACTAAATATCAGATCCTAAACTTACAAATACAAATAGTAAATTACAGATAAATTCTGCCTAAAGGTAATCTAAAGTGCGCTATCTAGTAGAACTCTAAGGGTAAATATGTTTTAGGGCGTGTGTGTGGGTGTGTTACAATAAAACAATTTTGGTGTATATCATTTTACTAGGTTTTAGTAATTCTCTGACCAAACAATACCGTGCGCTACCGGTAGCTATGAAAATAAGCTAGTCGTGTTTTGTAGAACTTTATACTTACAAATGACGTCAAAGCTCTCTCCTTCCTATCCACATCTCAACCGGGCAATTACGGTGTTAGTAACTACACCCGTGATCGGCACAAATACCAGATTCTGGTTGTAAGATAAGAAATAGGGGTTAATCGCTACCGTACGTTAGCTGATCTGGTATACAAATTTGATTCTAGAACTTTGTTGCCGCGGTGGTTAGCAGCAATACCTACAGACCTATCAGTACGTGGCAAGGCGCGGTAGTATATTAATAAACCTCCCTAGGCCAAGCGGTGTGCCGGTAGCAGAAATACTCCTTGCCTGATCAAATAACTAAGGTTCAGACAGGAGGGGGGGGGGGGGGGGTACTAATGTATATTCTACAAAGCGAACCGGTACCAAACGGTCAGTACTGCGAATCACTAAATTATGGAACATATGCTGTCTGTACCTAATAATATGTACTCGCGTACTGACGGACGGCAATAATTCGCACCTGTGAGGTATACAGGTAACCCAGGGATTCGTACTACTGATGGGGGTTCTGTCAGAATATAGTTATTTGATCCTAAATTTGCGGCGTCCCAGGATGGCATCATGCTTACCCTGATCTATAGGTCTTACGTCGGGCAAGGGCGTCAAACAAAGTCTTACCTTCCTCATAAAGCGGGCGCTGCATGGCAAAGTGGAGTATTTCGAAGGGCGAAGGGGGTGCGCGGTCTAAGCTAATGTGGGCGCTAGCGTGTTGTGGACATCTTTTCCCTGCGTTGCTGACGGCCTAACGGTCTAGGCGGCCATCTTCCCGATGCTTGGTTGTCCCAAAGTTGGACATTCAGAAAAGTGCATGTTCAGAAGTTTTATAGTATATTTACAGTTTACAAAACTTTATCAAACAGATTTACCAAATAGTTTCAACAAGAAACATGTAACTAAAGTTAAAACGAAGTGAAGCAAGGGGTATGGTTAGTAGTGATAACCGAAGGCAAACCAGCCCTTTATATACTAAATCTGGGACATAGAATCCACAAGAACTTTCCAGAGTATTCCATGGCCTCACATTGGAGCAATAAGATATTCCATGCCCATGATTGGCCCAACTCATCGTTCCATGTGTTGTACGCACCTCATTGGTTTATCAATTTGTATCAAATGAAAATAAATGCAAATTTCCCGACTGGGATTTGAACTCGTAACCTATATGTAATGCAACCAACGCCTTAACCATCTGACCACTACGCCACGAGATTAACTAGGGGTTTTATGTGTACTAATATGAATAGGCATATTACATTACTGTAACTTAATCAAAATGCGTCGGATTTTCGAAAGTTTTTACGTTATACTACAAATGCTATCCTATAGTGAAATAATCCATCATTCTGGATATATATATGTCTATATAAATAAGTGAAGAATAAAAGCTTTTATAATTTACATGTAATAAATATTACTTATAAATAATTTTGGGAGGGGGGGGGGGGGGGAGGTTGGCGCTACCAAAGTTACAGAAACTTAAATTTTTTTTTGCCGATTCTAGACTCAAATTTGATCCCGCATCTGGATCTGAAACTCTTTTATCCTTATCTTATAGATAGATAGATTGTGGTGGGATTTAGAAATTTTTTTTATGCCATGGTTTCGCAGAATGGGGGGGGGGACTGGACGCAATAAAAATGCATCCCTCTCCATGGGAAATTCGACGTTCGACGCAAACAACAGCTGATTACACTCAAAAATAAAGCTGTAACCTGTTCTATTGTGTTTAGTTTATTGTTTTGGTTAAAATATCGTGTCACTGTAACCTGCTCCTTTCCCTAAATTTAGAATTTAGCCTTGAGGCGGGTTATTAATTCACCAAGGCGAGTTTTCTATGGGTTTTCTATTCCAAGGCGACTATGTGCACCAATTACTACTTGATATTGAGTTGACCCATTCCACACATTTTGTACAAAAACTATAGTGAATTATGTACTACTCTTTAATTTTGAAGGTCTCTGTATAAACTAAATCAATTTGTTGCAGTGATGTGTATATTTTTGATGCCTTAAGATAATTAGAAGTGACATTTTTGTGTATTTGTCTATAAATCATCAAGGCAGTAATGTTGACATGTGCCGTACTTAACATTTTCTGTAATATCTCAAGAACTATTCGCTCTATGCTTGTTTTGATGGTGTCTACCCCCACTAAAGCGGTCATTGCGGTTCTAATGAGCATAATAATAATGCCGTAGGAGAACTAAAAGTTGTCCATCACCAAAATTGAGAATAATCATCACTTGCGCCAAAGTGTAGGTTCTGGTCATGTGCCTGTGGCACAACTTCCCTTGATCCAAAAATTAAAATTTGGTATCTAACCTAATTTTGGACCCATTTGATGAAATTTGATGCATGCAGGAAGTTCTTTTTTGAGTCATTGATCTTTCATCAATGTGTTATATTGTTATAAATTTCATTATGGTGCATCGCGATGGCACAAAATTACAACCCTCTTGGGATCCGTGAAGACATAGACGAAATTTAAAGAACTTTTTTTTGCCTTATATTTTTACCATTTGGCAACTTTTGTGCACCGGTAGAACAATGAAATCGAAAAAAAGTAAAAAACGCACCGCCCTAATAAATATAAGTAAATAATATAACTGTAGAGTAAGTATGTATAGTACCTAACTCTATCATGTGGAAGCAGGATACATTTACAGTGTAGTGAGTACCGCTGAGTACGGGTAGGACTGTATCATAAGTTCAGTTTATTTATGAGAAACTGTTTTGTACCAATCACTGAAATTAATATAGCACACAGCCGTCGTTGTATAGCATACAGACCCTTTTCTGATATCATTACTATAGGCTAGTACTACTAGGATCGGCATGCTGCATTGCAGCTGCATTTTTAAGAATGCTGTGCCGGCTTCTCGACAAAATTGCGCCGCCACAACTCCGTATCACCCATGACATTTGCTAGATCATCCGCATCTTCAAGGCCAGTGTCCTATAAGATGCGTCTCAAGAATGTCATGGGCTGTCCACCATGCTTATTCACTCCATGAGGCTGCCAAAGTACAAGATTATGCACTGGCTGGTTTTCACGGCGAAAGCAATGTCCTGCAAAGGGGAGGCGATTTTGCTCTAGTGTCAAGCTTGGGGGAACCAATGAGACACCTCCAATGTTATGTAGTGTCTGGTTGGAGATGTGTGCATTGTACTTGACACAATGAACCCGGCGTAGCATTCTTGTGAATGTGCCATCCAGAGATTTGGTGTCCTCAGCAGTTAGAGCCCAGCATGGACTCCCATAGAGGAGTACTGGAGCTATTGCTGCTCGAAATAATCGGACCTCAAGTTTCCGATTAGTTCTCAGCAACTTCCAAATCCTGACATGCCAATTCAAGCTGCCCATGCCTTTCCCTTACGTATTCGAAGGTCCTCATCTGACTTCCGGATCCATGATCCCAGGTAACAGAAGTCATCCACATGCTCAAGCATACCATCCTTTGAGCTTATGCTCATCCGATCAGAGACTTGCTGAGGACTTTCAAAGTTAACTGTCAAAATTTTGGTCTTTCTGGAGTTAATAAAAAGACCAACACTAGAAGCAGCATGTTCTAATGAGCTGAAGAGCCGTTGGTTTCCCTCTAGTGATTCTGAGAGTACTCCTAAGTCATCAGCAAAGTCTAGATCAGTTAGGTACTTGGCAGGATTTCCTCGACTTCTGGAGCCAGTAGGTGGAGTTATCATCACCCCATCATCATTATGATGATCTAAGGACATGCGTAGAACATAGTCAACCACAATTATGAACAAGAATGGTGCAAGTGTGTCTCCCTGGAGGACGCCCCATAACACTTCAAAAGGTTCTGTGTCACCGTCAACAGTAGACACAACTGTTGTCGAACCATCGTATACTGATCTGATTGCTGCAATAATTTCTTCAGGAATCCCATATAATGAAAGTATGCTGAACATACGTGAGCGAGTGACTGAATCAAAGGCCTTGAAGAAGTCAACAAAGATAACAGTCAGATGCCTGTCTTTCTTTTTTTGATAACTCTTCAATTATCCTTCTAAGTGCCAAAGTGGGCTCCATGGTCCCACAACCTTTATGGAACCCATTCTGATTTCCACGGAGCAGTCTCTCAATGGGATCCCTGATGCGATTTAATATAATTCTATTATATAGCTTTGCAGCAATCGAGATCAATGAGATTCCCCGAAAAGAACCATAGAGTGTTAGGTTGTCCTTCTTGGGAACTGGCACCAACTTATTTGTTTTAATTTCTTGTGGGACTCTTGTTGTTCGGTACATGTCTACTATGATGGGATAGATGGTCTTTAAACACTCAGGTATTTTAAAGACCTCAGGGGGAACACCATCTACTCCACTGGCACGATTTGTCTTAATGCTCTTTGCAACAACCTTCACTTCTGCAAAGGAGATATCGCCAATGGGAATATCTGGGAGTACAGACTCAGACACGTTTACTTCTATAAATACCCTGTCATTATTGAGGAACTTTTCAAAGTGGGCCTTCCATCCATTGCATTGAGGCGATCGGCTGGTGATTCAGCCTTAACCTTGGTGGTTGGTTGGCTTTTCCGCCCAGCAAGCAAGTTGATCGATTTCCATGCCTGGGATGATTGCCTGCTGTCATCAGCATTATTGATGGCATCAACCTGTTGGTTTATTAGCTCCTGTAGATTAACGGAGTACTGCCTGTTCAGGGACCTAGATGCAACCTTGAGTGTATTTTTGGCCGCTGTAGTCTGTTTGAGTCGGGACTCTTTCTGCACCTTATAGAGGTCATTTCGGCACTTCTGGATTTTGTTGTCAGTCCAGGGGGCCCTTTTCCTGTTTCGAGGGTATACAGGAACTGTTTCTGCAGCTGCTAACTTAACTGCTTCTGTGAAGGCAGTATAGCCCTCACATTGATCTGCCGCCTCAGAGGCAAGAACCTCATACCTGTTGCTCATTACTGTAGGCGGTGCAGGCATATGCAAATATGCAAAGCTACGACGATACAAATTTGTTGTGCTCTAAAAGTTGTAGTACTGTACGTACAATGCATGCACAGCACATTCTTACAAGTAAATAATCAGGACTGACATTTAGTTTCCCTCGAGCAGCCTAGTAATTCTTCTTAAAAAATATATTAATAAAAGACAAAGACCACCTACACCTTACTACAAATACCCCAAAGCTAAATTCATATTTGTGTTACTTTTTTTACGTTCTTCGAAATAATATTTATTTGTCTGTTGTTTACTGTACTTTATAGTCCATAAAATCCGGATCCCGGACGCATTAGTACTTAGGGTACACTTGTGTAGATACATTAATATGGAAACTTTTATAGATTACATTTTTATTAAGATTATACATTGTAATTACATGTAAGTTAAGTTACATATAATATCTAATGTGTTATTGGAAACCGGTTGATGGACAATTGGTAATTAATATACCAACATATATATATACATATATACATGTAAAATATATGTAAAATATATAATTCTATAATTTGCCTGAAGATAACTTTAAGTTTGAAATGCATTGCAATTTTTATAAATAATTTTAAATACAGTATTTTACCTCATATTTATTATTTTATTTATTTTATTTGCCATAATATTGTTTTAATTGGAAATTAAATATAATAACTGAATCTGTGAATCATTTTATCTCAATTGCTGCATATATACATGTATATACACATATACATATAACATAACGAATATACCAAATATAGCCATGCTATATTCGACCTAGCATGGCTATAATGCTATGATACAAAGTTGTTGTTATGTTCTAGAATATATGTTCCGGCTTAAATAACCGAATATAACAGAACCAGTCTGTCTACCAAATTACAGCTACTTTGAATGTCCAGCATTTATTTTATTTTAATTTTGATATTATGCTATGATATGCTATACATCGCATTATTTATGATGCTATACTGTCAAAATAATGCTATGGTTAACTAAAATATCATAATTAGGACTAAATACATTGTGACTAACCTTTTAACTACAATTATTGGGGTCTGGTGTTGATTGACTGGTATGTATAGCCAATATGCTACATTGTGCTATGTATAGCATAATCGATCATGCTATACCGCAAATATGTTTTTATGACTCATATTAGGCTCAATTGAGCTGCTGGGGTATGGGAGCCATGTTGTGAATAATATGGCTCGAATAGTCAGACAATTGGGTGAATTTTAACTGAATAATAGTATGTGTCAAAATTGCACACACGGCCTTTCTAGGGGTAGTCAAAGTCTGGCCTTTCTAGTGTTAAATTTAACAACATTACTTTACAATTTGTATAATATTGTATCAGTGTTGTACAGCATTATATTCCTGTAGTTATGAGAAGCAACAGAACCTGTAATAAGAAGCTTATCGATTTTTTCTCATGTAGAACGATGATGAACATGTGGAGAATAGTATATCTTAATCCTCTCTCCACAAGCGATCCATATCCATCTGTAATACACATTCCTTGTATACAAGAGTAATACCCCCTTAGTACTACTGTACAATGTATTTAGCTACACTAACATATAACTCATAGGAATAAGGGGATTATAATATTCACTGACCTCTGTTGCATGACATTCGATTTTTAAGCATCTCATAACTCACATTGTTAGTAACAATGTAGTTTATGAGATAGCTGACATAAGATAATAACTAAATTCTGGTCTGAAAGTTGCAATTAATAGTGGAAACATGCAACTTCGACACCGTAGGTACATTTACTGGCATATATGATTTGGCTCAAATTCCAATATTTCACTCTTTAATATCAGTGGGGTATTCTTCAATAGTAAAAAATCACCCAGAGTAGTTTCATCCCCCGTTAAAATAAAAAAAATTAATAACCGGGGGGTGAAAATTCACTGGGGGGGGGGGGGGGGGATTTTTAGGGGGGTGGAAATTCTCTGCTACACCGGTAGGTAGTGTTGGACAGTTTGGTTTATCCCAAACTCAAGGAACACCTGTGACACCTCGACTTTATCAGCTTTAAAAAGAGGTTTTACGCCCAGATTGAATCCACTGGAAATAACCGACAAACAAAAATTCGTTTATTTACCACAATATCTCAGCGATAAACCGAGAAGGTTCGTGAAGATACGTTGCTTTGAAGGTGGCGACGACGATGTATATTGGGATGTGTGGGACACATTACAGTGGTGATACGGAAATACTGGGACTATCATTAATATAACTCTCGAGAAACTGATACAAGATGCAGGTTCATTGGGAGACCCACAAAATATTCAAGAGTTTTCGGACTCAATGAAGGAGGCATATTATAGATGAAAATGATAGCTCAAAAAGACGGCCGATATGTTCTAAGATGAACACACTCCAGATGTGATAAGTAATATACGGCATTCGTTCTATGTGGATGATGGATGTGCGGGGGCAGAAACCATTGATAATGCATACGATCTAGCAATGGGAAAATTGAAATCCCACGAGCATTCTTCCTGGATCAATGTCCAAGAGATACCTATCAACTTTATACCTTCTCAGATGCGAGTAATGACTGCATCATCGGCGTTGTAATCTATTTGAGAAGGATAGATGAGGATGGAGGTATTGATACAAGCTTCGTTTTTGGGAAAGCAAAGACGGTCTCAGGGGAGTTCATAGCAACTATGCCAAGCCTGGAGCTTCAAACTGCCGTATGGGCCGTTCGACAAAACAGAATGATCATAAGGTAACAGATAACAGAACAGAACATAAGGTAACAGATAACAGAACAGAACATAAGAGAGCTACAGATAACAGAACAGAACATAAGGGAGCTACGGATAACAGAACAGAACATAAGGGAGCTACAGATATATATATAATACAATATTTAATATTTACTACAACAACACTATAACAATATATATTGGGAATTGTAGCTTTATTTTATACTCACATCGATAATAAATAACTAAAACAATATTTATTGGGAATTGTAGCTTTATTTTATACTCACATCGATAATAAATAACTAGCACAATATTTATTGGGAATTGTAGCTTTATTTTATACTCACATCAATAATAAATAACTAAAACAATATTTATTGGGAATTGTAGCTTTATTTTATACTCACATCGATAATAAATAACTATAACAATATTTATTGGGAATTGTCGCTTTATTTTATACTCACATCAATAATAAATAACTAGCACAATATTTATTGGGAATTGTAGCTTTATTTTATACTCACATCAATAATAAATAACTAGCACAATATTTATTGGGAATTGTAGCTTTATTTTATACTCACATCAATAATAAATAACTAGCACAATATTTATTGGGAATTGTAGCTTTATTTTATACTCACATCAATAATAAATAACTAGCACAATATTTATTGGGAATTGTAGCTTTATTTTATACTCACATCAATAATAAATAACTAGCACCATATTTATTGGGAATTGTAGCTTTATTTTATACTCACATCAATAATAAATAACTAGCACAATATTTATTGGGAATTGTAGCTTTATTTTATACTCACATCAATAATAAATAACTAGCACAATATTTATTGGGAATTGTAGCTTTATTTTATACTCACATCAATAATAAATAACTAGCACAATATTTATTGGGAATTGTAGCTTTAATTTATACTCACATCAATAATAAATAACTAGCACAATATTTATTGGGAATTGTAGCTTTATTTTATACTCACATCAATAATAAATAACTAGCACAATATTTATTGGGAATTGTAGCTTTATTTTATACTCACATCAATAATAAATAACTAGCACAATATTTATTGGGAATTGTAGCTTTATTTTATACTCACATCAATAATAAATAACTAGCACAATATTTATTGGGAATTGTAGCTTTATTTTATACTCACATCAATAATAAATAACTAGCACAATATTTATTGGGAATTGTAGCTTTATTTTATACTCACATCGATAATAAATAACTAGCACAATATTTATTGGGAATTGTAGCTTTATTTTATACTCACATCAATAATAAATAACTAGCACAATATTTATTGGCAATTGTAGCTTTATTTTATACTCACATCAATAATAAATAACTAGCACAATATTTATTGGGAATTGTAGCTTTATTTTATACTCACATCGATAATAAATAACTAGCACAATATTTATTGGCAATTGTAGCTTTATTTTACACTCACATCAATAATAAATAACTAGCACAATATTTATTGGGAATTGTAGCTTTATTTTATACTCACATCGATAATAAATAAC